>PVKN010009649.1:0-23510 GCA_004027915.1 Capromys pilorides
GTGGGAGGAAAGGGATGGGGAAGAGGATCGGGAAAGGGGAGCAGGGAAGGCGAGGCCAGCGTGGCCCTGGAGGAAGAAGCCCACAGCTGGGCGGTGCGCTTCTCCGCTGTGCGGTTGCAGGGCCCTCGCGGTCACCTCCTCTAGTCCCCGCTCTGACGCTTCCGCAGGGGCCACCTCGCCACCACGCAGCCGAACGGTCGTCAGCCACGGTGTTACCCTCGGGACCAGCTGGATGGGGCCCTGCTCCACGGGGCCCGTGCAGGCAGCGCGCGGTCCCTGTCCTGGCCACTGTTTTCGTCACTTCTTCCGGCCAGGGTCCCCCGGGAGGAGCGCGGCGCCCTCTCCCCTCACTTGCGGTAACCTTTTGCTTGCAGCCGTTTCCGCTGCGGGGAGCGCTGGAGCGTGAGCAGGAGCGGGCAAGAGCGGGCAGAAGCGGGCAGGGCACGGTGGCCCGGGCTGAGCCTGGGTCCCCGTCCTGGCGCCCCGGGCCCTCCTCGCCTCGCCCTCTCCTTCAGCCTTTGCACAGGGCTGTGGAATTATTACCAATAAAGCCCGTTTTTGTTCGCCTTTTCACTTCAGTTTTCTAATAGGTTTTTTGTTTTAGCAGGAATATAACATAGATCGGCTTTTGCTTAAGCTGATTATAGCTAGGTACTTATTTCAGAACATTATTTAAGTTAATTTTTGATAGCACACCCATCAAATGGATACCGTGGAAGTGATTTTCCAAGGCCTGGTTCCTCTGACTTCCCCGTGGATCCCTAACAACAAGAACAATAAAAATCTCCCGAAACGGTTACGTTCTCTCGGCCAGTGACCGGATAGGAAGAGTCACGCAGTGATGCGCACACCCCGTTTCCTGTTTGCGGTGGCTTCGATCTGGGGCCCCAAGGTGGGTCTCGGAGCGCGGCTGGATGCGCCCGGGCTTGCCACGTTCATCCGTGCATCGGCCCTGGGTGCGCGGGCTGCTGGTGTCCAGGCTGCTCCGAGGAGGTGCCTGGCTGGAGCCGTGGCCCTGGGTGGCTGGCGCAGGTCCCCAGGGACTCTCCCTTCTCTAGTCAGCGGCCCTCGCCGTGCCCTCCCCCCACGCTCTTTCAGCCTTGGAGCCAGCGCGGACCTCGGGCGGAATCCGCTGAGCATGAGCCTAGGTAGCTCGCGCCGGGAGCTCCGGCCTGCGGTGGGGACGCGGGCGAATGAGCCGCTCTGCAGCTTACTGCGCCCCGGCCCCGCCGTCATCGCTCGCTACTTCTCGCCCTCCCAGCTGACTCACGTTAGAGAAAACATCAAGATGCATATTTCTGCTGTTTGTCAGAATGGTGCATTTATAGAGCTGCATTTAGCCTTTTCTTTATTTTAAATGAGCTCATAAATGTAGGGTACTTTTACCAAGCCATTAACGTTTTCTGCAGAGATAAAACACAGCCTATGAGGTTATAGCATGGAAAAACTATTCCTGTCTTCTGTCTTTTGCTAAACCTAAGCTGAAGAGGTTTTATATTTACAGATGTAAGTCTTACACACCCCCTCCCCCAATAATAAATTGGAAACATGGGTTTGGTTTTAGTGGTTCTTTGCATTCTATTAATTATAAAACTAATAGGCAAAATAATTTTTAAATGAAATAATTCTTACCTCACCTTACTGGGAGAAGACCACTTGAAGATCTTCATTAAGATCTTCAGTGTTATCTACGCAAAGTGGTAGCTTTGGCTGTTTTGGAAAAAAAATGCAATTGGGGAAACATTCTAATTTACATAGCTTAAAGAGGATATTTAATATATTCAAAGTATTGCCACGTAGTTGGCCCACTCAGTGCCCAGTTTCTGGCCTGTGAGCTGAGGCCCCTCCGTGAGCCTTCTCTCACTAGCTCTTCCTTGTGCTGCCCCAGTAATGTGTGTAGCTTTTGCAAAAAGCACATACGTGGTAGAGAAAGAAACACCATTCACAGAAGCCAGCACGTGAACCCCAATTCCGGGTAGCTACAGCTCTCTTCCGCTTTTCAATCACGCCCACAGATCCCAGCCTTGCTGTTGGGCGTTTCCTTCCAAGTATGTGTTCTATTCCAGCCAGTTATTTTTCTTCTCTGAGGAGCCCTATGAACTCTCCTGACTCAAGGGATTACAACAGTAGAAGCTCTTGTCTTACTGATTTAAAAAAATATTCTACATCTGCTTTTGGGGAGAAATAAATTACTAAGAAGAACCAGGAAGGGTGGATTAAGCTCAGCCTCAGAGAACAAGTCCAACAGACACTGATCTGCTCGGGCCAGAAGTTCGGCCAAGAGAGCAAGACCTCTCGGGCTTTCCCAGACAGCACGGAGACAGCAGCTTGGGCATGTGTTAGGGTTCTCCAGAGAGACAGAACCAAGAGGTCTCTTTCTGTCCTGTCTGTCTCTCTTTCTCTCATTCTCTTCATGGGAATTGGCTCCCATGTCTGAGAAGTGTGAGAAATCACTCTTGTTATCAACTGCACGCTGGGGACCCAGAAGTGAATCTGAAGGTCTGAGGAGTCGGGGGGTAGGGGTAAGGGCAAGGGTGCAGACCCAAGCCCTGGGGCACGAGTGGAGGGGGGACAGGGCCCTTCTTCCTCAGAAGCTCTTAGAGGACTGTAGCTCTTAGAGGACAGGCCTTTGGGAGGACCTGGGTTCCAACACTCGCTGCACCCAGCAGCACCTTCAGATCCTCAGATGTCACGTTTTGCTTGGGGACCTCCAGGACCTTCCCAGCTGGCAGTTATAAATCACAAACTCCAGGAGGGTGGCCTTGGGATTTTACCAGGGCCCCAGGTTGATTCTGAAAGCCTAGACCAGCAAGCTGTACCCAAGTCCAGAGCAGCTACACTAGAAAGATCTGTGCTTTCTGGAGAAGAGCGTGATAGATGCGTTACATGGGAGGACTCCTCTGTCTGCCTGGCCCAGGCTAAGCTGCATCCTCTCGCCGCAGCATGACGTTTCCATGTTCTGAGCTAATGGGGAGAAAGGGGGGTGATTGCCCACCATCCAGTTAGTGCTGCTTTGCCATAGGAACAGAAATTCAGTACTAAGTGTCTCAGTGAAAAGAAGCATTTATTCATCCAATGACAGCTGAGGGAGGGTGGGTGACGGCAGCGGGCAGCGCTCACTGGGCACCTGTTCGGGTCGGGTTCTCTTCTGACTGTTTTGCGTGGATCCCTTCACTGACAAGGCCCTGTGAAGATGGCAAAATGATCCTCCCATGAACAGAAGCATAAACTGGGTCCAGTGACAGAGTCAGGACTCAAACCCAGACCCTGAGGCGGCCTCACACTGGCTCCCCAGGAGCCGCACCCCATTGCCGAGGCCCCTCCTGCTCCCAGGAGTGCAGCGGAAGTTGGCTGTGGGAGTCCTCCCGCCTCAGGGCCTTGGGTGCATCTGCCCACCAGTCTCTGTGGCAAGCTATGGCTCAGCTGGTCAGGTCAGGGCCCATCCCAGAGGTGGGACAGAGAAAGGAGACCAAAACTGTGGATCATTGTTGCATTTGATCTTAAATGTAATTATTTATTCTTTCAGGGATTACCTTACAGTTGACACAACTCAGTGGTAGCGGAACAAACCACCCCTCCACGCATGTCATAACTTATGCATTAGATATCATGCAATTGCCTAAAAGGGACTGAAGAACTATAGAATTAAAAAAAATGTATTTAGTACAAGGTCTACAGGGTTTCACTACACAACTCACAGTTGCAGTGATCCTCCTGTTTTCAGTGCCTTCCAAATGCTGGTATTTCAGGTGGGCGCCATCGTGCCGAGTCTCAGTCTCAGCATGTCCCCGAGGTCGGGGCTGGCACAGCAGGCCGGGGATTGAACCTCTGTGCCTGCATCTGCCTAAGCAGGTGCTTTAATCTGCTGAGCTATCAGGCCAGCCCTGACTATTGTTTAAAGCATGTGGTGTTGCCTCTGGTCCATTAATGTGCAGTCATATCCCTGTCCTTGTTAGAGTCCCCATCTAACAGATGTGCTGCACTTTACATGTGATAGGCAAGATGAAACTGGGGCTTGGCATGTGGCATTAGACAGCATCCTGTGTCCCTATGCTCTTGTCAGTAGGGTCTGGTATGATTTGCCATTTGTTCCAAAGGCATCAAAGTGCTGGCTAGCTCAGGTAGGGCTTTACCCCATGTTGTGTGGTGTGCGTGGCTGTCCCCTGGGATGGAGTCATGGGACTTGCTGCTCCAAGGGGCCACTCGGTGCCTGGTTTTGTCTGTTTTTATTCATAACCAACTCTGGAAGCTGAGTGAGAATACATGTTGTAATTTCCATAAATGACATTCAAGAACATTAAAGTATGAATATTATACAGAAAGAAAATAAGTTTACATCAAAGCTTTATTTAATCCATTAGTCAAAGGAACAGGACAGTAAAAGCACTGAGCAAAAGTAAAGCTAGGAGTCGGCGTTGCATACCAGTGTGGTTAACATCTACAAGGGCAATAAAACAGTCCCTTTGGGGCTATAATTTCAACCAGAGAAATTATTTGCTTCTCTGTTGAACAAAATCTACATACAATTTCATGAAGTTTGTGCTCTAGTCAGTAATAAACATTGAATACATTTCACCAAGTTAGACCTTTCAATAGTTCTCATACGAGCCAAAACGCAGTGCCCCAGCGTAGCACCTCAAGTTCGGCTGGCACCCTTCTGTGGCTACCCTTCTGCCGGCACCCTTCTGCCACGGCCAAGGACTTCGTGTTTGTTTGAGAGCAGAAGGATCCCATCACAAGGGAGAGCGGGGCATAGGTTGTGCTTCTGCCTGTGTCCCAGAGTCCAGGCCTGCGTTTTTCTCAAGGCTTTGAATGATCAGAGCTTCCTAATGCTCTGTCCGTGTGTTTAGATTCCAGTGACTGTACAGAGGAGTTACACAGTCTGACAGAATGCTGTCAGGAATCCCCCACGTCAGGGTAAACATCCTCGCTCTGTCGCTTAATGATGATGAGTAGATTCTGACCCATGATGCAACCTTCCTGATTACATGGTGAGGGCCTCAACTATAATGGGCTGAGGACATCACCACCTTGTTAGGCTACAGGGAGTCACTCAGCTCTTCTGTCAGAGCGCACAAAGAAACAGTGCTGAGTGTGTAGTAGACTACTGTGGACTGCAGCATTGGCCACAAGGTGGAAGTGGGCTGTACCGTGCATTTGACCCTAATCTTATTTCTAGGGAATGTTGTATTTAATTGGAGAGGCTGGAAGAAAACTGTGAAGGTGGATTGCAGAACATTTCCTAATTACGTACTTGGACTGTCCATTCATGTATGTTTCATAAAGGAAGTAGGGAGAAGGGAAGTGGGGGGTCCAGGCTGGTTGTCTAGGTTAGGAGGAAATAAGTACTGAACCACGATCTCATAGAACTTCACACATTTTGTTACGCGTGAAGTTCATCCAGAGATTGCAGATGAATGTCTTGGCTGACCTGAGCCATGTAACTTAGGTTTAATAAAGGCATTATTTCTTAATGTGACATTAATCACCTGTGCTGTCTTATTGTGAGGACATCCATGAGCAAAAGCCAAGGTCCGCTGGCCACACCTGTACACTTTGCTATGCGTGCCTCGTGGAGCTATTACGGAGACACAACAGAACATGTAAAAAGGTTTGATGAACCATAAGTCCTCATGCAGATGTAAGAAAATGGGTTTTAGGCTGTGGCTTTCATTACTCGATATCCTAACGACAGACACGAGAGAAAGGAGTCAGAGTTCACGCTCAGAGTGTTTTTCTGAGAGCCTAAGGCAGAGACACCAGTAGCTGTGCCCAGAACACCAGAGGAATCACTGCTTGCATTACAAAATAAAGTGAAAGCCCTCAGCCCGGCTTGAAGGTGATGCTGGGGACAAAGCCAGCTTCCTACTTGAGTAGCTCGGCTGGACCCTGCTGCTGCACCACTGAGACAGGAGGAGCAAAGGATGAGATGGGGATGTGGAGAGGATGGGCCTGGGAGGTGCCGCTCCACAGCCACCCAGCATTAGCAGCCACGGTAACAACACAACCAATCTGGAAGATCCAGCTGGAGCTCCAGAGGCAGAGCTATCCGTCCACCACGAGGGCCGCACGGGCTTTTGGTTAAGTTCCCTACTGACTAGGAGCACCGTCTCCTGTCTTTTACTGAAACTGCTCATGCTGAAGCGCGCACACGCTCACCGTTGCTGTCCTTACGTCTTATTCCTTTCTTTGTCTTTGTTCTCCTGTCTTCAGACATACAGTTACTGAAGAAAAATAGGAAATGAAAGAATTCTCTGTATAATTTTTGAATTTGTGAGCAGGTTAAGATTAAATAAGTCTAACCAAGAGGTTATTAGTTAGCATTAAAAAGAACAAAGCCCTACATTTGAAGAACTAAAATAACTTTTAGGTCTCCAGATTTTCCAGTGATTATATAAAATTTCATGAGTATAACAATAAAAATTCTGGAAAAATATTATGTTTTAACTGCAACCTAGTAAGTTATTATTAATATAGTTAAACTAAACCAGAAACATGTCCACAAAGGAAAAGCCAGGCTATCCTAATAAAAGCAATGAGAAGAAAAGAGATTTTTTTTTCTGAATTCAGTGACTATTAAAATTAAATAGGTACCATATAACTATGTGTTTCCTTTGACTTTGTGAAATTCATAAAATACATACTTTTTTTTTGGAAGAAAATTGTAGAGCAACAACTGCTTGATATCTCTGATTAATTCAGCCCCAGTATGTACTGTAAACTCTACTGTTTGGGAAGCTCAAGAAGAGCGGGCTTCCTGAAGGGTCGAATGCAAGGTTAATAAACTTTATAAACTCCAAGGAAAAGATATGCAAACACTGGTTACAGTTCGCCACTGTTTGTTACAGACAGACATTTGTGTATTTCTGCTGTTTCCTCAGAAAAATTTTTAAAGTAAACAAATGGTTTTATCTTTAGAAGAAGTTTCAACCAAGAAGATTTTCAAATAGCTGTGGTGAGATACCTAGGGGCTATGTATGCCAGACTGGTCGCGCTGAAAATTCTCTCTCATCAGACCCCTCCAGTCCCATATGCTGCCCTGTGACAGTCGCCAAGAAGATTTATTCAGCCAAAATAAGCGATGAGCCATGCAGGTAGCTGAAGCCACTGAGGCTCAAGTTACAGGTGTTCAGACTGACAGACGAGTGAGGAGTGGAAGCTGAGCGCTTCTGTGTCGTGGCGGACAGGCAGGGGAGCTGCTGTCTTCGCATCCACCAAATTCCCAGCTGTGAATCTACACACACACATGTACTTCTACACGCACACCCATGTGCACATACATGTGGATGCTCGAGTGTGTATTTGTTGATGGATAAAAGACAAAGGCATACAGAGAAAAGACATGACATGGAGCAGAGATGTTGACTTCCCTCTATGTAAAGTTTTGTGTGTTTTTACATAATGAGCATATGATCATAAATATTTTTAAAAGCTATATACTAGAAAGACAAAACAATTTAAAGGAAAAAGTGAGCTGTAAGTATTGGCATGGAAATGCAAACAGCTATGCCATGTATATGCAAAATACACTTTTGGAATGAAAAGGAACAACTTGCAGAATAACATGGCATTGCTCTCTTTACGTCTGAGGACCCGTCTCAACTATATTCCATCCTGAATAAGAGAAATTCCTGCTTGTGTAGGAATCAGAAACAACAGAGTTATTTGTGAACTTTCATAGAACCATCTTTAAAATTTTTCTTAGCTTCCTTAAGACATTAACTCTTTTCTGCTGATATCATATTTGTCCTGTTGTATATTTCTAACTGAATCTTCTCAAGTAGTCTTACAGGACACTGTTCTCTCTGTCCTTGGTGCCGGGGCTCTTTTGGGCCTCGTGCTTGGCCACATTCATATTATCCCATCACACGAGCTTGTGCTCCCCGAGGCATCAATTGTTTATATTTTTTCATGGAGCTTGCAGTAGGCTCCTCCACTGTCTGTCTTGTCCTGTGTGTCTGTCTGTGTTGGATGCCCACTGTCCTGGGCTGGTGACATGTAGCTGGCGGGAGAGATGACAGCTGGGATGACAGGGCACGGTCCTCTTGGTGCATGTGGTGGCTGTTCTGGGGAGGGAGGGACCTCCTTTGCTACCTTCTGCCTGGACCTGAGCCAGGCCCTGCTCCTCCTCAGGGGCTGCTTCTCCCGCCTGAGCTGCCTGGGCAGGCTCTGGGAAGGTGCTAGGAATCTCCTCGGTGCTTCTCAGTGGTGGCCGTCTCCTCACTCCTGCTCACCCAGAGTCCTGCTGATGACCAGGGGAGCTGACTGGAGCAGGGTTCCGGTTCTTTGCCTGTCCCTTACCCTGGAAAAGCTGAGTAAGCACGGAACTGGACCGTCAATGTATGGAGTGAGAAGTCCAGAACTAGACACACTGCTGCAGGTTCTGTGGGTCTTGACCCACCTTTGGTTCTCCAAGAGCTTTTCATTGGGCCCATCCAATTTCATTCAATTCTTTTTAAAGAAAGTACAAAAAACAAAAAGCAAAACAAAGAAAAAAACAAATGATACAGAAAATCACTAAACAAAATGATAGGAACTCAACAATGGTTCTTATATTACATATTGTTGTCTTCAAGTTAGTTGTCAGATGACCAGACATAAGCCTGTAAGATTGGTCAAAAAATTATAAAAAATTAAAAATGAGAAGGAAAAAAATGTGAAGTCTTAGCTGCTTCTGTCAGTAGACCAACAGAAGTCAGCAGCACAGCTGTCCAGGCCATCCTGGGTAGACACGTGCGCACTCCTTCTTCCCTTCCTTCTTTCTTTCCTCTTCTTTCGTCCTGGTTCTTCCTTCCCTTGGGACAGATTCTTTTTCCCTTTCACAGTATCCATTGTACCTTTCAAGTCCTATTAACTCTTTCAGGTTCTTATACTAGCGAGACACTGTGATGTTTACATATGCAGATATGATTTATTTCATTTATGAGTATGGTCTCATACTCATTTGCATCCGTTTGCCTATAAAAGTCTTGATTTTATCTTTTTTTTAATAGCTGAGTAATACTCCGTTGTGTAAAAATGCCATATCTTATTTATCCATTCCTCAGTTGATGGGCATTTAGGTTGTTTCCAAGGTTTAGCTCTGATAAATGGCACTGCTATAAACATGGGTAGACATATATCTCTGTGGTATGATGTTTTTCAGTTCTGGAAGAATACCCAGGAGGGGAATAGCTGGGTTGAATGGGCCCTCTAATCCTAGTTTTTTCATTTTAGCTCCAAGGTATTTCTGGGCTTGGGTCCAGGGGAGGGATGGAGCTGTCTGTGCCTCCTTGAGGTCCTGACCGCTGTACCAGGCTTCAGCAGGGTGTGTTCTCACCCGTCTTCCCCTGCCTCTGGGTCCATCCCTCTACCTCCTGGTGCCAGCCCACTCTCCCCTGGGAAGCCTGGTGTGCAGGTTAACACGCAGGCGTCTCCTGAGAGTTTCCTAGCATGACAGCGACCGAGGGGGTTTGCATAAGAGTCCCTCAACACCTGGCAATTTCTTCAGACGTTGAGGTTTGTGAGAGCGAGGGGTGAGTCGGCCTTTCTTGTCTGTTGCTGTATCTATGACATCTAGCAAGGGACTCAAACATTGTTGAGACTGCGGGAATATTTTTCAATGGAAAAAGTAAAGGAAACCAGAAACACAGGAAAGAGACATAGATTTATTTTTGTTAAGCTGGAATGTAATGTAATACATATCTACTCACGAGCAATCTACTCTGGAATTATAGTCACATCTGTAACATATAAAGATCATGGACCCACAGGCAGCCTTTATCCCAGATGCTAAATAGCGTTTGCCATTCTCATTTTATTAGTTTTTTGATACAGACTGAAAATAGATGAATTTTATATAATGTTACAACATCAAACAAAAAACAAAGTCTGTGTAACCCCCTGCAAACGGATAACAATGTGTTAACTGTGCAATAAGCAGGTACTAATGAACACAGAACCAGATTTCCGATTGGGTAGAAAAATCCCAGGATTTAGGAAATTCGATACTTAGAAATCTGAAAATCTGTGTACGAGATTCAACAAAAAAATTAAACACTCCTTTCTGAAAAAACAAAACAAACAAACAGTGAAAGTCAACTTGACATAGAGCAGTAAAGAACAAAACAATAGGCACACAGATGTAAGGTTGTCCTTTGGTGCTGGGAGCCGAACTCAGGACCTTGCGCTTGCCAGGCAGGTGCTGTGCTGCTGAGCTATCTCCTCAGCTAAGAGTGTCCTTTGAAACACTTTCACATGTTAGTTGTCACTGTGTGGAATGACATAGAAACTCATTACTCAGATCACTGTGTTCCATTTTCCAAATAGTATGTTTTTGGTTCCTAGGTTCTCAGATGGCATTAACTTTTAAAAATGGTTAAATACCACGCCACATCAACAAGATGCTAATGCAGTCTGAGAGCCCTCTTTGTCTCTGGTACAAGGGTAGAGTAGGGACCCTTGGGTCTATTGTCCTCCAACCTCATCCCTCTTTGCTGCCACAGCTGCATCTCCGAGGTGCATGTAATTATAAGCACGCGGCCCTTCTGTGCCTTTGAAAATAGAGAGTGCGTTCTCCACTCCCACCCCTCGCCTCGCAAGATCCTTGGGGTCGGCGCATTCCTTGGTGATCCTTAGTTAGAAGGTGAAGCAAACTGCTTCACCAAAAGCAAATAGGAAATGTTTTATCTGCACAATCTTGGCTTTTCTCAGTATTAACCTTTCTCGCGATACGGTTTCTATTCACTGCCAATTTGCTTTGTTCCTTTTGCTTGACTTCAGGCCAACTTTCACTCCCTCCTGTACCGCGTTCCCTGTGGAAGTTATCAACTCCCAATTAAAGGCATTCCAAGTGCTAGGAAGGAAAACACAACAAAGCTCCCAGCAGGCTGGCCACGCTGATAGCTGGAAAGCACCAAATTAAGACTAATTCACATCACTCCAAGGGCATGACTCAGACCTGCGCACCATGAGTCACCGAGGTAGGGCTGGCAGGACACTCAGGGCTCCGCGTACCCGACGACAGGCCGAGAAGTACACAGATCAGCCCAGGGCAGGGTGGCGAGTGCCAAGATGAGCACTGTGGCTGGGGCTGCAGTGTCAGCAAGGAAGAGGAGGGACTCGCGCAATAAAGTTGTGCCCTGGTGACCCCGAGCCCAGAGCCTCCTGAAGTGGCTGCCTTGGGCCTGCCCCGGAGTCACAGTGCAGTGAGTTTCCAGTCTGATGGGAAGGCGGGAGGGCAGGAGCATCCTGCCACGCCATCCCTGTGCATGGAAGTCCCATCATCAACCCGGCCATCAGACTCCACTCCATCCCGCTTTGTGGACCTGGCCACCTTCTGCCAGCTCTGGTTTTTCCATATGATAGGCCGTGCTGGGTGCTTCACATGAGGGACCCTTTTCTGTCAACCCTTTGGGTGGACCCAGAAGCCCTTGCTGTAAAGGTTTCGCTTCCATCCGGTTTGCTGCTTGCCTGATTTCCTCCCAAAGGGGCCTTTCCCAGTAGTTGGGCTTGCACTGCACTCCACAGCCCCGGGTGTGTCCTGGGCACTGGGCACCGGGATCGGAGCAGATCTTGGGAGATGTGATCTGCACACAGAGAGACTGATGGGGGGCGGGGGACTGGCTCCTATGTGAGAGGGAAAGCAGAGTGTGTATTCATGGGACCGCAAAAGGGAGCACGATGACTCACATGGATGCTGTCTTAGTCTGCCTCCCCTGCCTGTGATAAAATGCCTGAGGCAAACAATTTCAGGAAGAAAAAGGGCGTTTGTGCTTGCCTCATGCTTCAGGTGTTTTTAATCCCATCAAGGTGGTAGTCAAGACTAACCATCGTGGAGGTAAACAAGGAGAGGGCTCAGATCCTCTGAGTGAGTGTAGTGGGTTACACTTCAAGGCGGGACAAACAGGAAGACCTCATGACCACACCTGACTTTGTAAGAGCAGGAGTCTGAGTTCTTGGTGGCAAGCTCAGAGGACAAGAAACATGTGGCTCCTTCTAGGCCACGTTTCCCCTCTTAGTGAATTCCTGGCTCCGAGGTGGGCAGATTTCAGGCTGAGTAGCTGGGGAAGAGACAAGAGGCTGGGCTCGTTTCTGGCCCGGCTCAGTTGGTTACTCACGCCTGACCTCAGCTGAGCGCAAAACCTCCTTGGCTCTGAAGAACAAACTTACAGGTGCTTCTGCTTTGTGGACGAGCTGTCTATGTGCAGCAGTTTCCTTTCTTTACTCAGCGCCCTCTGTCAAGGTTTTGACCGCATCCTGACCCAAGCACAATGGATCCGTCACCAGTCCCCAAGCAGAGCGCTGTATGTCAGGTTGTGCTGGTCCCCACTGGAAGCCATCTGATGGCTCAGATGTTGGGTGCAGCAGTTGCTCTGGGCTATGGCCCATCTGGTCCTTCTCTCATCTCTGAACCTGGACCCTTCTCTGCCTTCTCAGGGCTGAGCACATCCCCATCCCACCCACCTTCGTCGTGCACCCAGTGCGCCTCTGTTCCAATCTGCGCTGCCCTGCACCGGTCTCCAGCGTCTCTGACCATGTTTGTGCTCTGTGCCTGCTCCGGGAAGCTGGCCCTCGCCCTCAGCCTGCAAAACGAGCTAACAGCCGCGACAAGCCACCTGCCCTGTGACAGCACGTGCCCTGCTGTTCAAAGCCAGCACTGTTTCTGTGACGCTCTCCATCCTCCAGCCCTGAAACAGAACCTACAGGACACGCAGCCCGTTGGTGCCACCTGTGGTCTGCACCTTCCCTGCTGGGCCGTGTGCATGAACTGGACCGAAGGAGAATCTTTCTGTTCGCAGCTGTGCTGTCTCTGGCGGTGCCAGGGAGCATGTGGGCACGTCGCAGGCGTTTCGTAAGTACCCATTTACACTCACAGTGCCGGGGTACAGGCGCTACGCAGGGCACGCTGGACGTTCCGTGCGCTCAGGGTGTGGCCCAAGGGAGGACGCCTGCTGTGAGCACATCTCTAGGCAGGAAAGCCTGCCTGCCCCAGCGTTCCCCTCCCCGTTCACCGCTCCACTTCCTTTCTTAAGACTCATCCACCCAGAGGCTCCGGGGATACCCTCCGCCCCCCATATGTCCAATGTTTGAAGGATTTGTGTCCAGCGGACGGTCCACTTGCTGACCATGCGGCGGTGTATGGTAGTCTCTGAAGGGTCTCCACTTGGGAGACAAAGGTACCTCTGGTCAGCAGAGTGCATCTCGCGGCACATGTAGGGGCAACAGTGAACAATACAGCCAGTGGAGTGGGCTTGCAAGACTCTGAGAATCTTCTAGAATCACATGCTGCTGGTGGTCGAGGGCTCTGTTTCACCCACAGTTAGGACGGCCTTACATAGTTTTAAAGCCCTAAGGAAACAGTGTAGTGTAGTACAGTGCAGCGCTATAAACACTTTATCTGTTGAGAAATAGCCCGACGACATTCAGCGGATCAGCCTCAGCAGATGCGGACCCTGCCCTCTCTTCCCTAAAGCAGAGTCCACGCAGCTCTTCCTTTGGAAGGTAGGAAGATCTGTGGGGAAGTAATTGCTGCGGAAGATCTGCAGCGTGAAGAATTTCTTCTCAGAGAGCGTTATCTTCAGTATCTGTGGACCAGAATCTGTTCCCCTCAATCTTAAGGATCTAAGTAAAGATTCCGGTTATAGCTGGAACACAGGGGATGTTAACGCCATGAGCTCCTGCGGTTGGCTTGTGATCAGGATCGGCCCCTTACCAAGCATCCCTCGGGTCCGACTGCATTGTAAGGCGTGTGCTGTCACAAACACACTGCCTCTGATCTCAGGGAGCTGCGGAGATGGAGACGATCAAGGTAGAATCCAGAAGACGCTGCCGATTCCTGGTGCACCATGCTGCGGTGGGAGGACCCGACTGGCTGCCCGGGGTCAGGAAGGGCTGGTGTGACCTGCGCCGTGTGGTCGCGCAAGTTCTCCTCTAATACAAGGCCAGGACGGCTGCACAGCCCAAGGTACAGCAGATAAACCCCACAGAGAGTATGAGGAAGACGTTAGTATGCAAAACTCAGGGGAGGCAGGGATGTCTGCCAGAAATCAGGGAATGGCAGAGCCGGCAGGTAAGTTCACTCGGTAGTCCTTTGAGAAAATACAAAGTGGCAACATTCACCCCCCCTCCCCCAGTCAGGAGGGAGGCGAGGCGCACCCGCTGCAACAAGGGGGACACAGAGAAGAGGCACACGGGGCAGGGCTGCATAGCCCGCTCGGGCGTCAACGCCCCATCTCAAGCAAGAAAAAACACTCAAAACAAAGGAAGGCAAAGCGATAATCAAAGCCCAAGGGTGAGACACGGAAGAAATCTTGTGATGGTGAGATTATTGTTCAATGCGTAACTTTATGCAAATAATGAGAAAGTTCAGGTTAGCAGGATAATTTTTGGAAAAAGATAACTTTTGGAAGCAAAAGTGATTCTAAAAGAGTTACAAAATATTTTTAGAATCTTTAGTGTTAACAAGAAGACATCCTATAATATTCAAGCTCACTCTTGAGCTTGAATAAAATTTTAACAATACGAATAGGTGGGTGCTTCTACGGCACAACAGATAGAATTGTTGCATTACCAATGCTTAGTGGTGGAAACCTAGGCTAGGCTGGCAGTGGTCAGGACGTCTCAATGTCTGGCCTGGCTGCTGAACAAAGGAGGGCAGTAGGACTGAGCATCAGAAAGGAGGGGATGGAATACTCAGGTGATTCTGCCTTCATCATCAGCGCTGGGTTCTGCACCGGCCCTGGCGCTCAGCTGCCTTCTCGGCCCTTTCACTTTTGTTTTGAAACAGAGTCTGGGTTGTTATGCTGCCCAGGCCAGGCTCAAACTTGTGATCCTCCTGTCTCAGTTTACCAGGGTGCTGGGATAAGTGTGGCCCACCACAGGCAGAGCTTACAAATTCACTTATTTAAATACAGAGTAAGAACTGAGTAGGAGAGAGAGAGGGAAAGAGAGAGAGGGAGGGAAGGAGGGAGAGAGAGAGAGAAAAGGAGGGAGGGATGGAGAGAGGGAGAGCACAGAGAGTTACGTGGAGTTCAGTTCCTACAAAGCTCACCTCACTGCAGGGCTCTCTAGATGTGGAGGTTCTGTCTGTCTCTCTCTCTCTTTTTATTACTTTTAATAAGAAATAACAATATGATAGTTTCAAACCACGTTAGTAGTACATTCATAGTGATTGACACATTACACATTGTTGTTCTCATAGCAACTGTACAGAGCACAGGGTGTAGATGTGATAAATTTTCTAATTGATATTGGTAAGGAAAGAAAGAAAAATTCTTCTCTTTGAACTAAGAAGAAGCAGTTGTATACATAGTCCAATGTTCCATAATTGCAGTGGGTTACCGGTGAAGCTGGCAATGTTGGAGGCTGTTGGTTTAAGCCTCTTACAGCTCATCATACTAATCTAGCTCTGCGTTTTATGCCTCATAATTAAGCTTTTCTGCTGGGTGATCAAGGGCAAGTTAAAGCAAGACCTGTATAACAAAACATTCATCCTTTGTATCTTTAAGGTCAAATCCCCCCAGGATTCACTTTGGAGTCATGTACAGTGCTTTGTAGAACTGTTGGCAGTGTCCGGGAGGTTGTATCTCTTGCAAGCAGCACAGCTTCAGGAGAACAGAGTGGGGAGGGTGGCTGAGGGACACACAAGCTGTTGCTTGTGGGAGGCAAGAGGAGAGAAGAGAGCGAGGAGAGGGAGAGGAAACCAGAGGGGAGGAGGAGGAAGGGGCTGGGGACAAAGCCCTCCCTTCGGAGATGTCCTCTGCGGACCACCCTGGCCCGGAGTCTCCTGAAGTCCCACCCCCTGCCTGTCGCCTATTGAGCTGTGACTCCCTGAGCATCTTGCCCTGTTCACTGTGGAGCCATGGCCTCCCGGGCCAGTCAGCTCCTAGAGGTCCTGGCTCAGGCTCGGAGCTGCCACACCGCCGCTTCGTGGGCCCTTCAGGACCCAGCACAGCGCCGCCCTCGCTCCAACTTCAGAGCCACTCACTGATCAAGGACAGTGAGACCTTTTCTGACCTTCAGCGGTTCTCAGACCCACTGAAAGACCTTGGCCACTAGGGAGAAGCTGGGGGGCTCACAAAGCTCAGCTTCTGCCGCCACTGCTGGGGTCAGGAAGAGCACACCCTTGGATGGGACAATTAGCAGTGTCACATTGAGCATCAGCGGTTATTGATTAATTGCTTGTATGAGGCGCGGCCTTTGCCTATGAACAAGCTCTCCAGCACTGAGGGGAAGGACTTAGCGTCTTGTGTCAACTACCACTGTTATTAAAGAATTGAATAAAATAGTGGCTACTAAAATCTAACTTTGTGAGTCATTATGTGTGGTATTAGATGCAACCTTAAAACCTAGTTAATCAAAATACTTTCCAAGGTCACCAAGATTTTCCAACTGGTTTAGAAATCCCGGGCTAGTACTTCAGTATGCGTATTTTTGCAATGTGTTACTCTTCTGCTGAATACTTGAGTTCCTATGGTAGAGAGAACTTCAACCTAATCGTACCAAAACATTTGTGATGTGGTGTCACTTACATGCTTTTGTGATGTCATTTACATGGATTTCATCAGCAACTGATACAACTTCAGGAATGACCCTGAGAAATATTCAGGCCACCTCGAGGTAAAAGCCATTATCAGCTCGCAGTGCCCCTCCCGGCTCTCGTAGCTTCTGCAGGGGTCAGGCTGACTGAAGGAAAGCCAACCTCCCACGCTGGGAAGCCGCGTGCCCAGTGCCTCCTTAGGTCACATAGTGAGCCAGAAGGGACAAGAGGCCACACTTCTACACGGGTCATTACTTAAGTGAAAAAAGGAAAGCTAAAATCAATAACAGAAAAAAAAAAAATCAATAACAGGAAAGATTAGTAGTGGTTACTCGTGGGGCAGCTGGATGACCTCCCAACCAAAAGACCATGCAGATGTGGTGAAAGAGATGGATGAGGAAAAGCATAATATTTATAGGGCCCAGTGGCATCTGACCAGGACTCAGGCTCATAGTTTCCTCAGTGACTCAGCTGCCTTGCACAATCTGCTCGAAGGCCCGCTTCGCCAGGACAGCTCAGCAGGGCTCATGGGGCTTTGCTGACCCGCCCTGGCCAACTGCGTCTGACGTCCTCCACGCACTCCGGCCTGCGGCCTTTATCTGTGCATCATTAATTTCTATCTCGTTAGACATCTCCTGAGGGCCCTCACCACACACACTGATGCACTTGATTTACCTTCTCCTGTAAGTGTAAATAACTGCAGGCATCTGAGCCACTCGACCTTCCGAATTTTCTGGGTTATTTTGAGCTTACTCTGAAGAAACTCTGGTTATGTGCTGAAAATAAAATTGAGTCAGATGGTCATGCTTCACTCAGGAAGAGGCTGAAAACACAGGGAGCTTCAAAATAAAGGAGGACAACGCAGAGCCCAGCCATTGTCATTCCCACAGGCAGACTCTTCAGTTCAGAAAAGTGGATTCCTTTACACCTTACCACGTCAAAACAAGCTTGAGATAACAAGCATGGCATTGTGGCTTCAACAGGTTTCTGTCACTAAAAGCTGATCGTCACTAGGAAAATGAAATCAGCGACAGGACTCAGAAGAATGTGTGAAGCAGAATTTATTGGCTCAAGCTTGTAAACTTTTGTTCACTGATACATCAACAATCAAATTAAGAACTAGGAAACAAGGTAATGTTATGCTTACATTTGGGGAATTTTATGTCTCACCCCCAGGAAATCAACACTTTGCAGCTGATAATTAATAATTTAAAATAAAAAGCACAAATTATGTTCTTTGCTGAGAAATAAGCTGACTGGCACTGGTCCCTTCTCTTTGCTATGTTAATAAAATTTTAGGATGTTGTCACTAAAAGCAAATGTTTGGCTTGTGAACATTCCTGTAGGAAATAAACTATGTTTAGACAAGATTTTAAAACAAGCAGTATCCGGACCAAACATCTGATGAACTATAAAGCGGGGACAGGTACTTTAACTTTGGCGAAACCACGGCTGGTTTCCTCTCCCTGCAGCTCTGCAGCGTCTGGTTTTGAGGGCCCAGAACCCAGAGCCCAGGAGCAAGAACAGTGTTAGTAAGGAGTCCCTGGCTTCAACCTCAAGATCTGGCCGAACTCCTTTCTAAATAACTTATAATTTCCTGAAAGAATTAAATACTTTTTTTAGTTTGCCAAGAATAGGGCTGTGGGACAGACCACCTCCCTGAGCAGCCAGTGAAGGGACCTGGGGAAGTCGAGGCACAGAGGAGACCTTTGTGCGACTCATGCTGAATAAACCTTTCCAGGGATCTCGACACTCAGATTGTCCCGAATGATCCGAGTCCTAGGGATGCAAGGGCTTCCTTGCTTGGCTTGAAGAAAATGAAGAAGGGAAAAACATGATCCTGGCCTCCGAACTTCTCAGTCCCTTCTCAACTCTAAGCTGTAAAGTGGCACAAAGGTTAATGAATGGCCCAGGAGTCACTGTTCCTGTCTGCAGGATAATGACCCTGGGAGCAGCCCAGCCTGTGCTGTCTCTGTGCTGAGAGGTCTCTGACAGAGAAGGAAACACTTCCATGAACTTCAAAAACATGTGGAGCCCGATTGTTTAAGCTCCCGCGAGAAGACTCGGCAGTGCCCACAGGCAGCGCTGTGAAGTTACAAGAAAAGGCTTCTCACACAGGATGTTGCCTGCGTGGTGCTCAGGGCCACAAGGGGACCGGCAGCAAACAGGATGTCGGACAACCGCCTCTCCTGGCAAAGAGACGGGTCTGCATACACCAGTGGCAGTGTTCTATCTGAACAGACATGAAAATCCAGCTTAGAGTGCTGGCACGCGCCTGTAAACCTAGCATTCTGGAGGCAGAGGAAAGAGATTGCCCGGAGTTCAAGGCCAGCCTGGGCTATGCAGTGAGTTCAAGGCCAGCCTGAAATACATCGTGAATACCTGCCTGAAAAAAAAAAAAAAAAGAACAACAATAAAAAATTAGAAATATCTCCCAAATATCTTTTATATGTTCTCTAACCACCGCAAATAAAAATTTTTCTTTAAGCAACAAAATCTAATAAAATTCTAGAATCATCTCCGACTATTCGACCTCATAGACATACTATCTCAATTTTTAAAGAAATGCTTCCCTTTTTATGACAAAAATAACATAAAAAGATTTTTTTCTTGTTATTGCTGTTTCATTCAAATCAAAGATCAAAAGAAGTTGTCATTTTGTGCACTGCATAGAGTTACTTATTGAGAATGTAAATGTGAAGATTTTCTGTACATTATTTATATGGAAATAAAGTTGTGGCCTCCTGCTTGAGATTCAGCGGTGCTGCTGTCACCAGGCAGCGACCAAGTGTGGCTTCTTCTCTCCCTGGGAAGCCCCACAGGCTTCTCTCCCTGGGAAGCCCCACAGGCTCGGACTCACGGGCATTGCCCTGAAGGAAGCAGATGGCCTTGGGACACCCAGGAGCTCCCAGGACCTATCTGTTAGGGAGCACAGGAGTGAGCCCCTAATATGGCTTGGGAATCTAATGAAGGTGGTGTCAAAGGAAGGTGGAAGGGCATCTGGCTCCCCGGGAAGCCCTTCCTTCCCTCCCTGCTCCTGGGGGTGTTCCCAGCCCGCTGTCCCTGTCTCTGCCCAGCTTGGGCTCCTAGGCTCCAGGCAGCAGAGCGCAGCTGGGCACCCAGCAGGCTTACCTAGCAGGCTCGCCCTGTCTGCCATCCTCACTCTGCCCCAGTTTTCTGCTCTCATTCTGAGCTGGGCATTAGCTACTCCTGCACGGGGAGGTCTCTGCCCCGCAGGAGAGGGGCGCTGGGACCCTTGGCTGCCTCCTCTCCCAGCTTGGGTCCACTGGGCTCCCAAGTTGCACCTGCCTCGTCCCTGTCCCAAGGGCCAGTGCACCGCAGAAACACGTCCTGCTGGCAACTTGACCCAGCTGAGCTACCAGGGGAGTCGCTGGTCAAGGACCCTTAGCTGTGGACCAAGACAAGGCATAGATGCGAACCATTCCCAGATGCATGTGCTTGATGTGTGTTGCATGGCACACAAACATAGGACTTAGTAGAGTCATCCTTTCCAGCCAGTCTTGGTGTTAGGGAGACAGCTCACAGCCATCTAAGCACCTTCCTGTCAAGCACAAGGACCCAGGTTTGAACCCTGGTGCTTCGCGCTGTGCCGGCCCTGTGCCTAAGTGTCCACTATGACCGAGAGCAGTGGTGTGTGTCTATAATCCCAGAGCTGGGGAGGCTGTGACGAGAAAATCACTACAAGTCTGAACTATGTAGTGAGACCCTGTACCAAATAAAGTTATTTTTTTAAAGAAAGAGTCTTGGTGTCACTCATCTCTGGATAGAGTGAAACTGCCCTTGCCTGGAAACAGTTAAGTCCTCTGTGTGGGTGACGGCGCACTCCTGGCTTTCTTCTTCCTTTTCCCTTGGTGGCTTTTCATCACCTCGTGGCACTGTCTTCTCCGGGCCCTCCAGGCACTGTCCTTGGGGTCCTCCTCACACCATCCCTGAAGGACTTAGTCACCGGCTCATGGTTGTAAGCCGACCAACAGCCCCAAGAGGCTCCTTATCAGGACATTTGTTCGATGCAGAGGCCTGGGCAGCCCCGGGAGTGACCCACCCTGCATCATCAGTACCACCTGTCAGGTGCAGTTCTGCTGCATGGGTAGACAGGCGATTGTCGGAACCTGTACTAGACTACATATTAGAATGCTGTTGTAGGAGACAGCTTGGCCACCTGTCCTGCAGCTCTGGGAGACCCTGAGGTGCTTGGGCCACATCTGGAGCCCGAGAGCTGGAGCTCTACAACTCCACAGCTGGCTTGGGTCTGTGACGGCATCCCTAGGAATATGAGAAATAATTAAAGTCATTCATTTCACCAATAAATACCCACTTCAGACAGTTACTAAGGACATGACTGAAGTGCTGGTTTTATTTATTGTTAGTTTTGTTTTTGAGATAGGGTCTCACTATGTAGTCTAGGCTGGCCTTGAATTGAATGTATATCTCAGGCTGGCCTTGAACTCAAAGCAGTCCCTTGCCTCAGCTCCCCCTACTCAGTTCCCAGGGCTGGAAGGACAGGTGCTGAAAGGCTGGTTGGGGTGGGGACCCAGGTGACCAGAGTGCTGTTCTTTGGGGCTAGCTCAGGGCACAGGGTTCTGAGCGGTGTCACCTGTTGCTTGTGGCCAGCATGGAGTGTTGCAGGACAGACGTTGCCCTGGGGGTGTGGGCCAGCAACAGTGCCAGCTACAGACCCCAGGGCCACCCCAGCTTCCAGCTCCGGCCTTCATCTCACAACTCCTGCCCACACTCCGGCCTCAAGCGCAAATGGCTCTACCCAAAATGCAGCCAGCCAGAACCCCTCTTAGGAGTCTCGCGTCGCTGCCCTGTGCTCTCCTCTGCTGTGTTTTCACCCCCTCTTCTTAGTGTGACCCTGTCCCTGCACGCACACATGCAAGCTCACTTAGCAGGCGCTGTCGGGGTCAGGGTTGGGCGGCTTCAAGTCTCATCCCAGTCTTCCTTCTGTGTGACCTCGTACACGTTTTTTAACCTCTCTGCCCTGCAGTCCCTCAGCAAACACAGAGAATCAGTTCTGCACCCAGGTTTAGTGTGAGGGTGAGAGGAGAGGAAGTTCTGGGCAGGAGGCATGGATGCCACGCCTTCCCCGCTTCTCTCAAGCTGCAGCTGACTGCTGTGCATGCGATTAAAGCAAGTCCTTGTCCCTAGCCGCTCCTACAGGTGCCCGTCTGCTTGCCTTGGTGTTGCGAGCATAACCGTGGTGAGATGAGTGCCATCCTGGCTCCGGCAGAAGCAAAAGGGCCAGCGAGCAATGGGGACAGGACGAGCCCAAGGCCTCCGAAGGAAGGAAGGAAGGAGGTCCAGGGCGACGACGCGGGAACAGGAGGCCGCGGACCCTGACCCTTGAGACCCCGCATTCTACACGGTGTCCATCTCCTCTCGGTGAAATGCTGTGGGCAGGTGTCCAGGGGAGGCCTGAGAAATGGACAACGGTGGTGTGGCTGCAGGAGTCTGCTCAGTCACAACTCAGACATCACCCGGAGCCGGATGGGAGCTGACAGAAGTCCCGGGCGCTGACCGCCCGCACGGGGACAGCTCGTGACAGCTCCAGACGGGCTTGTCGGCTTCAGCAAATAGGGGATGAAATCCAGATTCTTTTCTTTTATTAAAAGATACTTTAAATTTAACTGTAATGTTACAGGAGGCATTCCTGTGCCTGGCTAGTGATGAAAGAATAACTATGAACTTGAACGATACAGTGTCGCTTGTTGTCTTTGGATTAGCTATGAAGGAAAATCTATGCAGTGCGGAGTGGCCCTTTTCTTTCCTGTCAGCATGCATCTGAGACGGTATCTGCCCTAGAGATGGAACCAAAACAAAAAAGAAACAGTTAAAAATACAGTATCCTCTGCAAATGAAGTTGTCCTCGAGCCAGCCTACGTGAGATAGTTGACAGGCGAAGGAGGCTTTTACAATGGCGAAAAGCTAAATACTGGTGCACGTTTGTTTCAAGGTTCTAAATAGAAGTGGTTTCTGTTGGAGTGATTATGTCACTGATAACTCATGTTTAGTTGTCATGTCACAGTCATGAGTATAATAGCAAGGACCTGGAAGCTCGCCTTCAATGAATATTCATACTTCTATTGTATTTTTAGCCATTTCAGACTTCTCTTCTTTACTAAAATTTCACGTTTTGTTTGACGCCTTTCATTCTAAGAACATAGTCCTTTATCCTGAGAGTGTCTGTTACTTTTCTGCTGCTTTATTTTTATTGTGCTTTTAAAAACTACTGGCCTGGGATGAACAGGGAGAAAATCAGCCGCTGCTCACGGCCTCAGAAGCCTTTCTGCACACAGATGAGCAGGAAACTGTCCAGGGAAGAGAAGATGAGAACTCGGGGACCGCAGCCCTCTTTTCCTGAAGGCCTCCAGAGCCCCACCTCCATCCCCTCGACTCCATGCTTGTCCTTGGAACCTCCCCCTGGCTTGGGCTCTGCAACCTCCCAGGTGGACAGAGGGGCAGGGACACAGGGTGCCCAGGAAGTAGTGCTTCCTTTTCTCTTCTTCCTCACTTTTTGTTTTTCTTCTGGCTTTACCTGGAAGCACTAGACATAGCCTCTTCTTGAAAAGTCTGGGGTGGTGTACCAGCTTCAGAGTATGATTTTATATCTTGTGTGTGTGTGTGTGTGTGTGTGTGTGTGTGTGTGTGTCTATGTACACAGAGGGAGTGAGGAGACAGACAGAGAGGCCTTGCATTATCGTATTTGTAAACTGCTAGCTGGGTGCACTTGGCTTCCGGGTGCAACAGGCCCTGAGCATCCACCTTCACCTTCGTCTTTGTCTTCGCCTTTGCTTCCCGGGTGCCTGGCCAGTGCTGGTCGCAGCGCAGCAGTGACTCTCACATGCAGCTGCACCTGTGGAATCCGTCTCACTCTTTCACAACTTCCGGGGCATGTTTATCAGAATCCATCCTTTGTGGACTGCAGGAGCTGTGGGAGGGCCCATTCCTGCCAACCACGGTACATCCTACG
>PVKN010009650.1:0-10877 GCA_004027915.1 Capromys pilorides
TTTACAGCATATTTTTAAGCAAAATATTGGTGAGAAAATAAGCAGTTGGAAATTTATAATTTTATATGTGTTTCAGCTTTCAGATTATGTGATTTTCTTTTTTTCTGATCTTTAAAAATAGTACCTAACACATATACTGTTTTTGAGGGGAGGTGTCTACTCTGGTAATATATTTGCATGTATGTGGTGAGTTTTGTGTACACCTTTGTTCATCAGAGTTGCTATTGTTTACTGACTGGTGTCTTACATTTTTAGAAGAGGAATTTTAATCACCAGATTGAATGCTTTGTGTTTCCCCAGAAGGGCTGTGGATTTATTTGCCTTGGACTGGATCTAAGATGGTATATAGTATACTTTTTAAAGTTTTGTTTGCCCTCGGAAGACTTTACAAAAAGAACTGTAAAATAGCATAACACTAATGGATGACTTAAATTGTTTAAAATAGAGAATTAAAACTTTCAGCTTAGAAAGGGAAGGTGCTTGTATCAGGGCCAGAAGCGTGGGGGCCGTGGTCAGCGGTCCCGTGGGTGGTGCGGAGGCTCCCATCAGCGGTCCCGTGGGTGGTGCGGAGGCCGCAGTCAGCGGCCCCATGGGTGGTGTGGAGGCTGTGGTCGGTGTCCCTGAGAGCACTGTCACTTTCCTGCTGAGCTCTCTGCTTTGCTAAGATACTGCAGCAATGCGCTCTGCCATGGCACCTTGGCGCTAGGTGGTGTGTGTGCAGCATGGGGCTGCTTTTGTGTTTTATTTCTTTCGTGCAACGAGGAGTTGAACCCCAGGCTTCAGATGAAGCTGTAGTCCCAGACCTTTTAAAAAAGTTTTCATTTTGAGACAACATTGCTAAGGTGCTAAGTTGCCCATGGTGAGTTTAAACTGAGATTCTCTTACCTCAGTTTCCCAAAGGTCTAAGATTACCCACTTAGGGCTAGTGAGATAGCACATCAAACTAGGCACCTGCTTAGACAAGTACAGGGACTGGGGTTCGATCCCTGGCACCACATGCCACACTAGCTCCATCTCTGGACACACTGAGCTAGCTTCTGAGTCTGAGCTGGCACATGCCTGTAATCCCAGTAGTGGGGAGGCTGAAACAGGAAGGCCACTACAAGTCTGAGCTGCATAGTGAAATCCTGTATCAAACACGTAAAAATTTTTTCTGAAAAAGATTACTCATGTTTAGAGGGTCTTACCATGTTTACTGAAAAGCATTTAGCTGAGAATAAAGAAAGCTTAGACCAGTGTTGCTATCTAATTTTTGTCTATTAGAAATTCTTGTGAAATAGAGTTGTTTAGCTTTTTCTTTCTTTCTTTCTTTCTTTCTTTCTTTCTTTCTTTCTTTCTTTCTTTCTTTTTTTCTTTGTTTTGTTTTGTCTTTTTGAGACAAGTTCTCGCTGTGCAGTTCAGGCTGGCCTTGAGCTCACTTTTATAGCCCAGGCTGGTCTTGAACTTGCACCAATCCTCCTGCCTCAGCCTCCCAAGTGCTGGGATTATAGGTGCGCACCACCACACCTGGCTCTCTGCTTTTATATTTTTAAAAATTACTTGGCATGATTGGTATTTCATAAAGAACATTCACACAGATGTAGATCAGCACATCTGCAGAAGCTAGTTTTTAAAGTTTTTTCTCTTCTCCTTCCCCTTTCCTGCTTCTTTGCATGCATCTTTCTTTCTGCTTTCCTGTGTTACTAAGGTCTGGCCCTGGCCATGTGCTCTGGGTCTTCTGCTACTGCTCGGCTCAGTTGCAGTAACACGCACCATGTGCTGGGTACTTCTTCATGCCCCGGAGGTGGGCGAGTGGCTGACTGACAAGGGCATGGAGGAGAGCCGTGAGCAGGGAGGGGCAGTCAGTGGTTGGAGCTGGAGGGGCAGGTGCTGTCATCCTCTTTGGCCATCGAGAGAGGTTCCTTCAGAGCACAGGAGAAGCTGCACCACAGTGATATGATCAAAATGACCTTCCTATCAATTCGTAAAAGTGTGTGCACAGGATGTCATTTGTTCAGGCCACTGATTTGTGTTATCTGTGGATTTTGAAGCTTACATTAAGTTTGTAGTACTTCTAAAATTAAAGAGGTGTGAGTGTTCACAGTGCATGAGAAAACCAGCCCCCAGCACCTCTGGCCCTGGCCCTGCTGAATGGCTGGTTTTGTTGCCTGGCACAGGGAGACCTGCAAGCCATCATAGAGAGACCTATGAGCCACCACAGGGAGACCTGTGAGCCACCACAGGGAGACCTCTGAGCTACTACAGAGAAGACCTGTGAGCCGTCACAGAGAAAACCTGCAAATCATGACAGAGAGGACCTGTGAGCCATGATAGAGAAGACTACCAAGCCACCAGAAAGAAACCAGCAAGCCACTATAGAGGAGACGTGCAAAACAAAATAAAGATGTCTAATTTAGGGAAGAAAAATGAGGACCATGGCTGAGTCCTCCAACAATGGAAGAAAAGGAGACAGGAACATGACGCCTCAATATGTTGATAAATAATGTTATTAGCCTAGAATTCTCATTCAGGAAAAAAAAAAAAGTATATATATATATATATATATATATATACACACACACACACACACACACACACACACACACATATATGTATTTCAGATAAAGGCAAAATAAAGACATTTTGGACAGATTAAAAACTACACATGTGTTTGCAGCAGATTTTCAGGACAGTGCTGAGCAAAGTTTTAAACTGAGGGGAAATGACCCCAGGGATAGTCGGATCTGCAGAACAAATGACAATCCCAACAGAAGCACAACCTGAGCCACCCAACTGTTGAGGGTGGGGAGGACTTGATCAGACACAGGAAGGGCATGAGGAGCGAGGAGGTAGACAAGACACTACCTGAGAGAACGTGTGCAAGGTCAGAGGGAGGAAAGGAGTATTTCTGCCCAGCAACTGGAAACACTAGCAGGGAAGAAGCAAAACGGAGAAGCCAGCTCTGCTGGCTTCCAGCTGACTTCCAGAGTCTTAAGAAAATCTTTTCTACTGTTTCATCCAGAACTTTCTCTCTGTAATAGGTTGACACCTTGGCTGGCTGCTGGTCCCAGGTGTAAAGCAGAGCCAGCAGGTGGTATGCATTTAAGCCGTGTCAGTTCTGCTGTGAATCGCAAACTGGAAGTGCAGCCCAAGGAGGGTGCTGGTTTCTATGGCTGTTTTTTCCTTCCAACTTTTTTATTTTGAGAAATTGTAAACCTACAGAAAAGTTCTAGAGCTAGTGATTTAGCTCAGTGGTGTAATGCCTGCCTGGCTAGCATGAGCCTGATTCCTGGTATCAAAAAGAACAACAGTAAAGAAGTTTTTGATTTGCTTTCATTTACTAGTTTAATATCTTGCCACATTTTCCTCTCTCTTATACACATACCTATATGCACAGATACTTGTCTGACACATTGAAAATGAGGCTCAGACTATGGCATGTCACCCCTAACGCCTTAGCACAGATTTCCTAAAGAAAGCACATGCTTACATAATCCACATAGACTTTTATCATACTCAAGAAATTTGACACTGCTAAGTGTACAGTAATGCCTTTGTTTTATTGTGGTTTTTTGAGACAGGATCTTGTGCTGTAGTCCAGCCTAGCTTTGTGCTCAATGTATAGCCCAGCCTGATGTTAAGCTCATTGCAATCTTCCTGCCTCAGCTTTGCAAGTGCTGAGATTGCAAGCATGGGCCACCAGCTACAGTGGTATCTTTTTTTTTTTTTTTTAATGTATTAGTGTAGAGTCTACAGGGTTTTACTATGTAGACTGGACTCATAGCGATCCTTCTATTTTGAGCCTCCCAGGCGTTGGGATTACATGCATGTGCCACCACACCATCTCAGCGCACCCTAGGGCCAAGGCCAGCATGGCTTGTGGTGCTGGGGATTGAACTCCTAGCCCCTGCACTTTGCATAAGCAGGCACTTTAATCCACTGAGCTATCTAGCCGGCCCTACAATCCTATCTTATAGTGTCTACATTCAGATTTCCCCTGCTATCCCAATAAATACCTTTATGCTTTTGTTGGGGATTCTGAGTTTGAATTGCACCTATTCACTACATGGAGCTATCTGTCACTTTATCTGCAGGACAGTTTATCCAGGACAGTCCTTCTGCCTCCTGTTTCCTTTGGGGGCATTCAGACTGGGCATTTCTTGTGAAGAATGCAACACAGGCAGTGTAGCTCTTCTGAGGAGTGGGGAACCATTTTTTCTATTGTTGAATTTACTGCATTTGTTCAATTTGTTGGTCGCAGATTTAGCAACCGTAAAGATGTTTTTTTTTCCTTTGACATGGACGAGTGGTTGTGCATTGGCACTCTTGAGTATCCTGTTCCCTATAACACTTCATCACATGATTGAGGCACCCACAGACGGTCCCAGCCTGCGCAAGTGGTAACACTGGTCATCGAACTTGTAGCTTTCTCATTCTTTCATTTTTATTGCCATTTAACAACCCCCCTTGCCCTTTTCTTGTACTATTCCTGTGCACACTTGGATTCCATTTGCAGTTTTCATAGTCCATTGACATCATAATTCCTCTTTTTTTTTTTTTTTTTGTATTTTAGTACAGGGTCTACAGGGTCTCACGACGTGGATCAGATTCATAGTGATCCTCCTGTTTTCAGTTTCCAAGCACTGGGATTGCACACCCAGTCTCAGTTGCCATCTCGGTGTGCCTCAGGGACGGGGCCAGCACAACACATGGGGGATCAAACTCTGGTCCCTGTGTCTGTCTAAGCAGGCACTTTAATCCTATGAGCTACCTGGCCAGACCTTGTAATTCTTCTTGATGTTCATAAATTTGCCCAGTAGGACCCCTCTTTTAAAGTGCTACATAATTTTCCTACATTAAGATTTGTATTTCTTGACTGTCCTACTCAGCAGAGTTCACATATGCATGCAATCAGTCAAGAGATTGACTTCTATTTTTCCCAAAGTTTTTATAATGAAAAATAATGCTAAGTTTAAGCATCACAGCTAGTTTTTTTTTTTTTTTTTTTTCCAGGACTGGGGTTTGAACTCATGACCTTGCACTTGCCAGGCAGATCACAGCTAGTTTTAAGGGCTCGGTTCTGTACTGTTAAATACATTGGTAACGGTGTGCAGCTGTCACCCCCACCCACCTCCAGAACTCTTCTTCCTGCAGGACTGAAACTCCACCCACTTGAAACCATGACTATGCCCCCTGCCCAGCCCTGGCCATCTTCATCTAGTATCTTTCTTAAAACTCTCAGTACATGTTTGCAATATGTCCTGTTTGTATTCATCTCAGGGCATTTGTATTTTTGTAATCCTTTTTATTCCCTTTCCCTCCAGCTCCCGCCTCCCTTCTTCCCTTCATCTCTGCAGCCCCTTCCTATTTGCAAAAGATCTATTTCTGTTTCTTATAAGTATCTTTTATTTTGTCTTCTAAAAAATTATTTATACTTTGGATTTCTCATATAAGAAAAGTTAGGTGCATTTAACCTTCTCTGACTCAAGTTCATCCTTAACGACACAATAATAGTGCCCCATCTTGTATAAATAACACATTTTGTTTATCCACTCATCTGTTGATGGACATGTGGATTACTTCTGAGATTTAGCTCCGTGCATTGTGCTGCTATAAATATCACAAAGATATCAACTGTGTTAACCCTTGGCAAGGTCTCTCTCCTCAGCACCCTCATCTTTCAAGAGTGGTCAGTGCTTTTCTGGTCTCAGTCACTGTGGATCCATTTTGCCTGCTCCAGGGTTTTATATAAATGGAACAGTACTTTCTACTACCTAGCTTCTTTCTCTCAGCATGTTTCTGCAGTGTTTATAGTTTTCCAGAATGCTTATTGCCACCTCTCATTCTCACTATCAGCACCCCGGAAGTCCAGTTTCTTCCACATTCCTACCAGCACTTGTTGCTAGCCATCCTTTTAGTTTTAGTAATTATGAGAAGCAAACCTGGACCTGCACTTTTGCAGTTTGGGTTTGCAATTCCTTGATGAGTGCTACTGGAGATAACTTTGCATGTTGGTTATCAGATTTAGATAATCCCCACTGTGGGTGCCCAGGTAACTTAGTACCATTGTCGAAAAGAGCACCCATGAAGCTGTGGTGCTATTTTATCATCTAGAAAGGTGACCATACAAGGGCTTATCTAGAAACGCAGTGTGTGTTTAAGTTTTAAAAAATATTGCAGTAGAAGACACTCTCACATGCAAGCCCCTCGGAGTGTCCCTTCACACACACACACTTGAAACACTCATCCCATCATGCTTGCCACTTCTGAAGCAGTTGTGAAGTCCTCTTTCATGAGTGGTTTTGTAGGAAGTGTGACATCCTTCCTATATAACCTACAGGGATGCAGCGAATGCTGCTGCTGAGCACCATCTGGTAGAAAGACAGGCTGGGAAAAGCATGCTGTGCTCTTCCCACTGTGTTCCTAGATCTGGTGTCTCTTGACTTCTGCCTCTTCCCCTAAAGTCAGAAGGACCATGAAAGGGATGTAAGACATCAACGGAGCACAAGTAAAGACCCTTGGGAAAGAGGATTTCTAGAACTACTTCAGAAAGTGGTAAAGATGATAGGATAAGCAAGGGAGAGTATGTTGAGGCGGATTCAGGCAATGTGCCTTTATTCTAACGATTTTGTTTTTAAATTTAAGCATTCATCTATATTTTCAATTACAGGTAGCATGTATCTTTTTCTTTTCTTTTCTTTCTTTTTTTTTTTTTTTTTTCAATTTTAAAGAGAGTTCTGGGCTGGCGAGCTAGCTTAGCAGGTTAAGCACCTGCTTAGACAGTTGCAGACCAGGGTTTGATCCTCAGCACCACATGTCTCCTACCCCAGTCTGCCAGGCACGTTGAGCCCAAGACTGAGTCCAGCTGTGGTGTTACATGCCTGTAATCCCAGTGCTGAAAACAGGAGGATAATTATGAGTCCAAGCTGTGTAGTGAGACCTGGTACCAAATACATATTAACTAATCAACTAATTAAAAAAGGGAGTTCTAAGTTTTTTCTAGCCTTTCCATCCTAGTAAATTAGCCTTCTTTATCTTTAAGTTAGCATCATACTGTGTTAAATATTATAGTTTTGTAAGTTTGTTATCTGGTAGTAGAGGGCAAAATCTCCAGCTGTTACTGTGGCTATTCTGGTCCTTTGTATTTCCATGTAAATTTTAGGAGCAACCTTTTTTAACTTCCTTTGTTACTTTGAAGCTCTAAGTCAACTTAGAGAGAACTGACACCCTAAATTCATGAGTTTTTCAGTCCATAAGCACAGCTGGGATCCATCTCTTTTTATGTGTGTCACTGTGTCCTTTGTGTTACACCTTCTGTTGGTGAATTCTTTTTTTGTTTGTTTGTTTTTTTGATATCCTCTTTAGCACTGTAACATTTTCTATGGAGCACAAAGCATTCCAGGATTGCCTGTCCTTCCTTTGCCCCAGATATAGAGTTAGCTGTTGCCCAAGGAATCCTGGATCCAATTAGAAGAAATGGTGTTTAATGACCACAGTCTGGATAACATATTTCCTGGATGTCATAATTACCTTTTACTCATTGCTGGGACAAATATCCAACACTCAAAATGAAGGAAGGAAAGGATTTTTTGCTCACAGTCAATGGAGGTTCCAGTCCATATTTGGCTCGCTCCAAGGCAGAGAGGCACATGGCAGAGAGCAGCAGTTCATGGCAGTGGAACAGCAACAATATGGTGACAGAGGCAACGGAACAACCGAGGGAGCAGAGAGCAACAGTGCGAGTCTGTCTCTCTGTCTCTCTTTATATTACATTCAGGCTCTCTGCCTCAGCCTATGTGCCTTAGGTCACACCCATAATCCCAGAAGTACTCAGACCCATAGTCTCATCAGCACTAGAACACTTAATCCCAGTAGATCATGAGTCAAGTCTGAGACTGTAAAAGTCCCTGCCTCATGATTGCATGAGGCTTTGGGGGGACAACTAGACATAAACCATAACACTGGAACATACAGAATTTCCATGTGCTGAGAACTGTGTGCACTTCTTGATCTTTTGAAGTGCAATGTAGATTGTTGTGAACAGTGGTTAACCTTCCTTCCAGCAAGTTCACTACAGGGTGTAAGTCTCCAAAGAAGTGAATCACTCTGCCAGGGAGACAGAGGCACTTGCACTGCTCACATTAACCAAGCTAGGAGTCAGCCAAGCCGACCAGGAGGGCAGGCCAGGAGGACAGCATACACCCACGTTGTGCACTCTCAAGCTTGTGTGTCTTTCAGTGCTGCTTTGTACTTCCCAGCTTTGCTCCTTGTGGAAAGCCTAGTTTCATAGTGCACCATTTACATTATGTGTGAGAAGAACTTCTCCTTGCATGTGTAAGTGGCAGCCTTCTCTTGGTGTATCCTAAAGTGAATTTAGCAAGCATGTCACACAGTCTAAATGTTCTTTCCAGTGCACCCGTGTGATGTGGACACCGCCTCTCCGAGAAAGCTTTTCTTTCCCCTTCCTTGTGCTTCAGATGTTGCTGGTGACTCATGTTCTCAGGTAATTTTTACTTATTCTTAAATATGTACTCTGCGGTTTCTTCATTTTCCATAATAAAATGAGTAAATACCATTGTGATTGAACTTGTGTAGATATTTTAAGACCAAGACTTACAAATACTTGGCACCAAATACATTTCATCCATCTGCCTCCAGCCCTCTTCCTTTTTCCTTACTGGTCCACAGCAACTGCTCCCAGAGAACAAACTCATGCTGGCATCTCCATCTCCATCTCCACTGCCCCAAATCCTTTATGTTATGTTGACAGAAAAAAAGGATTGGTCATGTTAGATTTCATCCCATGAAAAACAGTCCACTAGAGCAAAGGGCAGTCACTGGCTCAGCATCATCAGGGACAATCACACCCAAAAGCCTTCTCAGCTTCCCTGACAGTCATAGAGCAGGAATAGAAAGGAACCCTCTCTGTGGACATTAGGTATGCTAGGAGACTCCTGCTGGAAACTCAGGACTAGGCTAGCTGCTCCCACTTTCTGTTGGCCTTAGGTAGTGAACTGCAACTAGTGTGGCCTTGCTCCACAGAAGAAACCGAGCAAAGCATGATAAAATCTGAAGCTATCTCAGACCAAGAACCACAGGGCTCTGCTGTGGTGAGAAGGTCATTGTGAGTCTTCTTTGCTGAGCTGTTGGGGCCATGCTGTTGCATCTCAGCAGAACTGGGGCTACTGATCTCTTGTGTGTTGTCTGGAGAAAGACCTTTCTGGGTGCAGAGGGCAGTGGGTTTACATGGTGAGCTCTTTGAAGTCCATAAATGGGGCCTTACTGCATCCCCTAAAACTTTTCCTCACAGGGCCTAAGGCCTCTGTAACACCTGCAGACACAGGCCATGTCTGTGGATTGGTCACCTCTGTCCTGCCCTCTGCTATGGGCTACATGAGGGTGTCTCCTGGGCAGATGGCCCTGGACGGAGCTGCATAGGCAGAGCTGCATTCTACCCAGGGGAAGGCATTTGCTGGGGTGCTGGCTTGGCATAGACACTTCTTCCCACCAGCCTGGACCTGGGCATTTGATCTTTGGTCCTCTGCTGGTAGAGGGCAGGGTCTGCAGCCACATTGCCTTTATACTGCTTTGTTAAGTACTCACATGTTAATTTATTATCACATGTTTGCTAACCATAATTTTTACAGCTTCTGGGAGGAAGTAAGTATGTGTGTTTAACATGTTTTTCTATTACCCTTCTCCACTCCTTGCTACACCCCTCCATCTTTAATATCACCAAGTGATATTAAAGCTGTATATCTGATTTATTGCACTTAATATTATGGTCCCAAGGTTCACCCATTTTCTTACAAGTGACTTGTTCATCCCTCTTTATGGTAGAGTAGTACTCCATTGTGTATCAATACCACACTTTCTTTTTCTATGCATCTGCAAATGGACATAGAGGCTACTATGAATTGTTCTGCTATAAACATAGTTATGTGTGTGCTATGTATATAGTGACTTTAACTCTTTTGGGAAGATACCTAGAAAGACAAAACCTGGGTCAAATGAAATTTCTTGTTTTAATTTTTTCCTGAATCTGCATACTATTTTCCATGGTTGTTGTACTAGTCTACATTCCCTGCAATAGTGCAGGAGGCCTTTCCCCATATTCTTACCATTTGTAGTAGTATGATTCCTTGAGGAGTGCTGCTCTTTCCAGAGTAAGGTGGAATCTTGACATTGTTTTAATTTGCATTTCTGTAATTCTCAACAGTGTTGAACGTGTTTTCTTGTACTTAGTGACCATCTGTTCATCTAAGTAAATGTCTATTTCAGTTGCTCTTTTTTTTTTTAATTTGGCCTTTTGAGTGAGTCTGATTCTTGAAGTTCACTGTAAGTTCTAGATACTAGCTCTCTGCCTGAGTTGTAGCTGGCAGACATTTTTCTCATCCTGCAGGTTGTCTCTTCAGTCCTTCAGTGGTTCCCTTTGCAGTGCAGAAGCTTGTTGGTGTGATAGGGTCCAACCTGTTTATTTGATGCTATCGCTGTCTGTCTGTCTGTCTTCTTTCTTAATGTATTGAGTACATGGTCTACAGGATCTCATTATACATATTGAACTCATGGTGATCCTTCTGTTTTCAGCCTCCCAAGTGCTGGGATTACAGGTGCATGCCACCATGCCCAATTTTCATCGCCATATCAGTGTGCCCTGGGAGTGGGGCCAGCATGGCACTGCCTGTCAGGGATCGAAGCCCAGTCCCCGTTCTGTGCCTAAGCAGCTGCTTTAGTCTGCTGATCTATCTGGCCGGCCCTGCCTGAACTTTCTTACTCCGGCTTCTTGGACAGTCTGGATTCACCTCCCTCTCTGTAGGCCAGGTGACTCATGCCTGGCTGCTCATCTGCGGTCCTGTTCCTCTGGCAGAAGTCCTGGCATCCCCTGCCCAGGGATCAGG
>PVKN010009650.1:10977-23606 GCA_004027915.1 Capromys pilorides
TTTTTCTTACCCTCCCCGCTAAATTGTTCAAATTGTTCTCCTTTTCCTTTTGCTTTTTTTTTTTTTTTTCCTTCTTTATGGTACTAGGGATTGAACCCAGAGTCTTTAAATTGAGCTACATATGGAGTCCAGTTTTCACTTTTTTTTTTTTTTTTGAAAGAAGATCTTACTAAGTCCTGAAATTTCCCAGCCTGGGCTTTGACTTGGGGTCCTCTTGCTGTAACAACAAACAGAAACACCCAAATGGCACCCAGGATTTAGAGGCAGATTTGTTGATGTTGATGCACACTGATCGGAATCTTCCCAGAATATCAGGCCCCAATGTGTGGTGGTCTAGAGCTTTTATACGTTGTGTAAAGAAGAGGTGCAAAGGAGGTACAGAAGCAAGACACAGCAGCTTAGCTGCTCTGGTCAGCAGGTGGGGTGAGATCATGAGTTACAAGGGGAACTTAATGGCCATCAAGTCCATGAAGCCTGGTACAGTGGTACCGTCAGGCATCCTGCATATTCTCTTATGTTCTCTTGGTTACTAGTGTCAAGAAAGTAATTACAAAGCCATACAGCAGATACAGAGCTAGGCAGCTCCAAAAGAACAAAGTTTTGAAAAGAGTAGTTTCTGCTGTAGAGTTTTTCCATTGCACAACCTCAGCATCAACAGTGCTGGGACTACAGCAAGCCTGTTTCCGCATGCAGCAGTTCATTGTTCTTTTCATTGGACCTCATCTACTTGCCCCTTTCTGCCTTTTTCCCCCTACTGGAAGCTTTAGGAAATATTGGAGCTTTATGGGGTGTGTTCTTGGGCAGTTTTCTCTGTGCAGATTTCCCCACAGGTCCTTTTCCTGTTTGTTCCTGGGTGGTCTGGCTCCCCCACCTACAAGTGACACTGTGATGGTGAGTATGACTTACTGTGTGAAGCTTGCTCTGTGACAGTGGAGGTGAGGCCTCCCCTGCCTGGCTTTTTTTGTGCAGGACATCCCCTCCTTGAGCTCAGCTCATCTGCATCTTTATCATAGGTCTTTATCACAAGTCCCTCTTCCTATGGAAGTGTAGCCTTTTCCTAGAATTCTTTCTTGCCCAGAAAAATCTAGGTGTTAGAAGGTGACGGGGAGTGGCCTGGTGGCCTGGAAGCCCCTGTGTTAACATGGCTGGAACGTGAGGACACTGCTGTGAAGGAGGTAAAGAAACAGTTCCTTTGTGAAGCAGCAGGCTTTCATTTCAGCAAGTCGGTTTTGTCTAGTTTTACTTCTTCTTCTTTTTTTTTTTTTTGAGATGCGATTTCTTTCTTGATTCTTCTTGTCAGCATTTGTGCTTCCACTTCTCTTGCCATGGGTCCCAGCTATATTCCTGGCACCCTCATGAGATGGAGTCCTCTCTACCTCCAGTCCTTCCATGGCCAGCTGCGGTTAGCACTCACGTATACTCCATGGTCTTTGGAAGGAAACAAACATGAGATGAAATCATGTTTAATATTCAGAAATAGTACCAAGATGCTTTCCTCTTAACAGACTTCAACTTTTTTACTGATCAGTAAGAAATGAGAAATAAATTTTGCAACATGGCGACTTGTGTGCATACATGTGTCTAGATATACACATAATAGACGTGAAAGCTCACTGGATAGAACCCTTCATGGCACACATTTGTTGCTCCACTAAAGAAGGCTGTGTTTCACCTCATTCCTTTATTTTGTAATAGGTTTCTGCTCACTTGCACCATGGATGGTACATGCATGAGCATCCCATCATGCAGCAGGAGATGGTGATGCATTTGTGACCCCATTGTGGTAGTATACAAAATGCTTGGTTCCAAGTCACATAGCAAACAGAGGTTCATCCTTTGGGGAAGGAATACTGGAGAAAGTGAGGAAGGGCATTGCCTGGGATGCTCAGGCCCCAGGGCCTGCCTGCTAGCTAAGGGTGCTAACACCCATACTGCATGTCTGCTGTGAGCCTACCTGGCTCACAGATTGAGGAGAAAAGCAGCCATCTCACCTCACACAGTCACGACACTGTGAAGCCAGCTTTGGAGTGGGCCCAGACTCCACCTGCCCAACCTACCTCACCAGGACAAGGCCAGCTAGATGCCTGCCTCTGGATGTGAAGTACTACAGAACTTACCCACATGGTTCTCAGTGCTTGGAACCTACACCTCCGGCATGTTTTTGGTAGACATCTTGTCTACCAAACCAACTAGTCAGTCTACCGAGTCATTTACAAATATATCATTACGAATTCATCAGAAACACTTTTTAAAACTTCAGTAACTGTATTGACCTGTTGTCCTTCCTCTCCCTTTAGGGCAGAAGGTTTTTACAGTAAAAAAAGGTGTTTACTTTGCCTAGGAAAATGTAGCTAAGTGTCAGGATGTGTAACTTCTAATCCACTAGTTTAGCTTGTGTTGAGTGTATAACAGCGCCTGCGTGATACCCTGATTGGCAGCAGTTTGGAGCCATGCCAGACTGCTTGGTGGATAAGCGTACTGATATTTATTTTATCTTTTCAAGGGCTTCAAAACTTCACAGAGGAAGCCTAACTGCACTCTGCGTTTCCAATGTATTCTTCATGCTTCCGTGGCAGTTTGCTCAGTTTGTGCTGCTTACCCAGGTGAGGTGATTGTACTTTAAAACTGATTTCAGCTTACTGTGCTTAACCTTTAGAAAACATTCATATCAAATTATAAATGAGCTGTTATTTGATTTAACCTGAAAGCTTTTCTAGTTAATGCTTTCAAAGAGTTCAGAATAGGGAAATATATGAGATTCATTTATGAATATAAGTTATTTACCTAGTAGAGTATTTGTTGAACTAATATTTGTAAGAGAGCTCCTCTTCATTATTTAGCATTTGTCATCAGGCTTAGAAAGGGGTCTGATACCATAACTTGAAGTGTTTCCCTTAAGTAAGCTATAGTATTTCTCTTTAGCAAAACACCAATACTTTATGACTGATGCCTATTGCTTTACATGTAGGATAAGCCTATCCAGGACAACAGGGTAAATGCCTAAGAGTTTCGGTGTTACAGTGCTCCTGGCCACCAGTGTGTGCGTGTGTGGACCACTCCTGTGAATGCTCGCCTCTCGACCAGCAGAGGACCATAAAGGAAGGCAATCTAGGGTCAGGGTGACACTGCTCGTGTCCCCTCCCTGCTATCTTTTGTTCTTTCATGCTGGACATGCCTATACAAAGCAATTGATCAGCTGCTTTTTTTTTTTTTTAAAAAAAGGAGGAAATTGCTGGCTAACTTCAGGATGCTGTACTTAGAGTAATTTCCCCTTTTCAGCTGTGATAGATAAAGAGCATGTTGGTGTGGGTCCTTGGCACCTGTGTGGGTCAAACTTGACCTTTCTGCACTCTGCTCCTTGTATCCCTACTCCCGCTCCTGAGTCTTCTCACTCCACCTCCCAGTTTCCTATGGTCTATTTTTTATTTGCTTTTTAAATTATTTCTTCTTGGGGCCTCTCATATAAGAGAAACTGCAGTATTTAGTTGACTTAGCATTACGAGTTGCTTTCCAATGTTCTTTGCAGTGTGTTGCTTCAGAAATGAAGTCAGACCTGGATTTGAGTCCAGTCTGTTCACTGGCTTCTTTGCTTGGACAGAAAACAGGGGTTCTTCATTCCAGCTTTCTTGTTTCTGAAATAGGAATAATAAGGGGACCTGCTTTATAGGGTCAGATGAGGTGGCTTAAGTAAGGCTCTCCATACAGTACCTGGTTCCTAGTCAGTGTCAGTCAGGCACTGGTGATCATTGTTTTTCAGGAATCGGCTTACCCTGTTCTTCCTTGGATCTTTCCTTTCAGAGTCCTTTTGTCTTCCTCGTTTAATGGTGTTTTAAGTCCATTTCTGGTTCAAATTGCTTCCAAATTCTGTATGATTCTGCCTTCATATGTGGTGTATTGCTTAGCCCCAAGTAATTCCTGTGGTTACTTGACCTAGGTGTGTATAGGAGAGAAAAATCAGCCACAATTTGCTATCGTGTAAACGGTTCAATAATAAATTGATAAAAAGAAAGGTAGAAAGGGCTCTTTCCTTTGCACCCAGTGCAGGAGATAGCTTGCTCTTAGCTTTCGTTTTGGGGGTGTATCTTGCTGCTCTGTGGGGCTCATGTTGCTGATCCACCCCCAAACACACACAGTCACTATGTGACTGTTCTCTTGGTCACCTCAAGCAGTGCAGTTCTCCCCATGGCTGATGGATGAAGGGTCTGAAGGGACACCGTGTGATTTTTCTTGTTAGTGGTAAAAATTATTATGATACTTGGACTTAGGAAACCAGATAAGTGGAACCTATGCTTTTGGAGCAGCTCACTATTGTGCAGTGTGTCCATGCTTGTTCCTTAGTAAAGGAGACGGAGCTTGGTCTGCATGACTTTCTTAGTGAACAAGGTTGAGGAGGTGCTGTCTGCATGCCTGTTGCTTTATATGAGACGCCATGTCACCATGTCATCGGTTGATCCATCCAGATCATTCCAGTACTCTTAGGCTTCTTAATAAATAATGTATAGTTTTCTCTAAATGGGAAAGAAAATTAAAAATACTTTCATAGTGAAAGTAGTCCTATTTTGAAATTTGCTTAATTTGATTATACCTAATGCTCAAATAGTTACACTAATGAAAGAGAACATTGATGGAAGTACTTGCAGATAATAACTAAGAAGGAGAAATTAATTTTTGTACAAATATGCATCGCCTAGTTATTTTTGAGTTTAATTTGCTTTCCTATCTTAAGAGTCTTTTCTCTACTGCTGAGACAAAGTACTCAGCATTGAACATTAAAGGAAGAAAGGTTTACTTAGCTCACAGTTTATAGAGGTTTCAGTTCCTAATCGGCTGGTTCCAAGATAGGCTGGCATCACAGAGGAGGACAGAAAGGCAGCAAAAGAAGCAATGAGGGACAAGTCAAGCCTTTTTCTGCCCCTTGGATTGTATCAAGGCAGCTGGGATTAGGTCAGTTCCAAGCCATTCAGGGAACTGATTTAATAATCATGCATTATGAATCAATCACACACTCAAAATCCAGCCACCTCTGGGAAAACCCTACTTAGGACTCCATGAGGCTTTGGGAGGACTTCTAGGTGCAAGCCATAACTGTTCTCCAGTGTTGTATTAATAGTCATGTTGTAAATACATTTTCATCTATTTATTGGACAATGTAATTTTAATTGTACATGTTGACCATAGAGCCAATGTGGTATTAAAACGAGTTGTTTTAGTTAATCCACAAAGTGTGCAGTTCCCATGGTTACTTGAGCTAGGTGTGTATAGAAGAGAAAAGTCAGCCAGGATTTGCTGTCGTGTAAACTGCTCAGTAATAAATTGATAAAAAGAAAACTAGAGAACTCTGTATGCATATAAATCAGTTTAAAACAATAAAATTTTTATCCTTACAGGTGTTCATTTTAAATATGTGATTTTATTTTTAACTTGATGTTTTTCTAAATTTCAGGTTGCCTCCTTGTTTGCGGTGTATGTTGTGGGGTACATAGATGTCTGTAAATTACGAAAGATCATTTATATACACATGGTAATGGTTTGTTCATTTGTTTACTATTTAGCTTGACCTTAAAGTGAACTAGTATGTGAACTGTCCTTCATTGAAATTAGTTGTGACATAATCTGTAGCTACCATAAGAGCCGTTCAAGCCTTGGGACACCAGCAGTGGGCCACTGGGAGATTTTAATTTGGCTCATTTATCTGGTTCAGCTTGTCCCAAACAGTTTTATGTATTAAAGGTAAGAGAAATGGAAGTGCAAAGTTGTGTAACCCTCTGTGTCTAGCTATTAGATGAAGTAGGGCATCACACACAGGGTCCAAGCCTGGACATCAGTGTCTGGTGCCCGCAGCCAACACTCAGTGAAGAAGGAGGGAAGTCAGTGTGAGCCATGTGGGTTTGTATGGCCTATTGGGAAGTGATAAGAATTACAGAGCAAAAAAGAAGGCAAACCGGCTTGGTAGGACTGATGGGAGGGGTGTCCCTCTCCAGGGTGGGAGATGGAGGCGTGGGCTGTGGTGGTCCTGCAGGTTACCTTGGGAAGCCTGAGTGGATGGGGGGTAGGGAGGAGCTGGTGAGTGAATCAGAGGGGTTTTCCAGCTGGGGGAAACTGCCCCCCCCACAGCTGCTGGCAAATGACTAGTATGTGAAGACATCTGTACTCCCTCCAGCATATATATATATATATATATATATATATATATATATATGGCTTTGTTTTTCTGATTATTTTTATTCCATCATTATTGCTTTTTATTGTCTAACAATTGCCACACATATACGGCATTTAAGCATAGGGAAGTTATGACACAGTTAGGAAATAAACAACATAAGCCGTCTTCGTTTTGAGGAAGAGCAGACTTCGTCCTGACTGTGAAGTCATGTGTGCCCTAAATGTTCCCCGGAGGCAGTTGATGTCCTGACTGAAATGCCACTGACCTGCTTTTTTTTATAACGTCACTGTGCATGTGTCCCTGCAGTGGCACACATTTTATTATCATATATTAACATAGTCTGTAAAGTTTGCACAATTGATGTTCTTTTGTGAAACAGATTTCTGAGGCTTACATAAAACCAGAGTTATTTTCCCTGCTTTTTATTTAATTCTATATGTACAAATTTAGTGCATTTTGTTTATCCATTGTTTTGCAAAGGACTGTTAGTTTCTTTTCTCTCTGCTCCCCTATCTCCCTTTCATTTGTGAGTAATGTTGTACAGCTTACATATCTCTCCCAAGCAATATATGTGTGAAGAGCTCGCTGGTGTGCCCTTAGTAATGGACTTGCTGGGTGTAAATTATGTCCATGTTAGACTTCATAAATACAAAAGTATTTATCTTGAAATGGCTGGGCTACTACAAAAGCAATATGTAGCAGCTCAGCTGTTCTGCACAGTTTTAATAGTTTTGTCAGTCTGGTTAGTATAAAATGGTTTCTTGTGACCTTTTTTTTACATTTTCTGTGATTCTCAGTAAAAGCGAATGTGTTTTGGTGTGTTTTAGACATTTTGTGTTTTGGGTTTTCTTGTGGCATCAGTCTTACCAAGTTTTTTCAACTATCCAAGTGAAATGTTTAAATAAAGTTGATATTTTTTATTTTGATAATTTTTGTTACTTTGTCATTGCTGTTCTCGGAGATGTATAAAAGCTGTCATTGATGTGTAGGGAAGCTGGGACTCAGTTTCAAAGTAGACAGCATGCGCTGCCCTCCAGATGAAAAGAAGCAAAAGCGGTGTCTGCTCTGCATGAAGCGGGGAGCCCCCTCCTCAGGCTCTGCTGCTGCGCAGTCTCTCCCCTCTGCCCCTCTGTTCAGGCTGCCTTCCCTGCCTTTCATCTTATCCTCATGATTTGCCCACTTTAAAAGAGAAATCAGTCAGTGTTGGCTTTAATGGAAGGCTGTCTGCTTCTACTTAGATCTATCTTTCCCTCTTTAATCTGTCACTGTATGAATTAACATGGATTTTTTTTTTTTTTTAATGCTAAAAGGACCTTGCTTTTCTGGGGTAAACACAGTTTTTAAGTATTGCCAGGCTCAGTTTCCTAGTGCTTCTCTAGGATGTTTACTTCTCTTGGTAAACGAATTAGATGATCATTTAAAAAACAGACTTGGCTGACTTTTTTTCCCCATACTGGTGACTGTAGTTTTTTGTTTTTTCATTCACAGCACAAGCAGGATAAATATAAACCTTTAGAGTTGGGCAGTCACATGGTCATGTAGGCAGTGATGGCTGAGGACAGACTGCAGGGGTTAGGGAGGCATGAAGGTTGCAGAGCTTTTTATCTTTAGTTAAATCTATTTTGACTAAGCGATGTGTGCTTTCTGATACAGTTTAGCAGCTATTCCCTGTCTTCCTCCATTATCAGCTTGCAAAGTCCTCAGTTTTCTTTTTAAATGTATTTAGTACAGGGTCTCACTACAGGGATCGGACTTGTAGTGATCCTTTCTGTTCTTAACCTTCCAAGTGCTGAGATTACAGGCACGTGCCACCACACTCAGTTTCAATTGCTGGCTCAGTGTGCCCTGGGGGTGGGGCTCACACAGCAGGCTGGGGATCAAATCCCCAACCCCTGTGTCTGCTTAAACAGGTGCTTTAATCTGCTAAGCTATCTGCCTGGCCCCCTCAATTCTTATTATTACATAAGAATACAGAATTGCTTACAAAATAATTATTTTACTTATTTTTTTACTATGGTGCCATAGATGTGACAGAGTTTTCCCTCTTAGGCCTGTGTAAGTGTACGGTGCCATGGTTTAAGTCTCTGCGTACTGTTCTGAGAGCATTACCATCTTTGATCTCCAAAATCTTTTCTTACAAACCTGAAACTCTAGCCTCGAGCAACTACTTCTCCCATCTCCCCGTCTTCTGGGAACCACCATTGTATTTCCTGTCACATTTTGGCCCCCTCACACTGTATGTAGGTCATGCAAGTGGAATGATAGAGGATTTGTCTTTTTGTGGCTGGTTTATTTCACTTAGCATAATATTCTCAAGTTCTTTCATATTATAACATGTATCAGCACTGCATTTATTTTCATGGATAAATCACTGTATATCAACTTTTATCTCATTATGTTTTTTATTTATAATTTGAAAAGTGCTTTGTAGAGCCATTTTAGATTTCTAACAAAATTAAGCAGAAAATTCAGCTTTCATATTTCTGCCCTGTTTATTTCTAATCTTTCCAACAGTAGTTGATTTCCACGGTTTTAAAACTGGTAGGGGCCAGTGAGATAGCTCAATGGACTAAGCCTCTGCTTACACAAGCACAGGGACTGGAGTTCGATCCCTGGCACCACATGCTGTACCAGCCCTGCCTTCAGGTGCACTGAGCTGTCTACTGAGACTGACAGTGGTGGTGTGTGCCTATAATTCCAGCACTGGGGAGGCTGAAAACAGGAAGATCACTACGAGTGTGAGCTGCATAGTGAGACCCTGTTTCAAAAAAAAAGAAAAAGAAAAAAAAGCTGATAGCCTGCAGTAACAAATCCTTATCACCCCAGTCTGCGATATGCCTGAGGGTTCACCCTTGGTGTTCTGTATTCTGTGATTTTGACTACTGTATGGGAGCCTACACACAATGTTGTAAAATCACAGAGCCATTTTACAACCATAGAAAACTGGTCTTCTCTGTGTCCCTTTCTCCTAGGAAACTGTTCTCTTCATTGCCTTCTTGGTTTGGCTTTTTTCAAAAGTGTCACATCCTTAGAGTTACACAGTATGTAGCCTTTTCAGATTGGTTGCTTTTACTTTTTCTGTAAGTCCTTGCATAACTTGATGGCTTGTTTTAGCTCTGAAAAACATTTTGAGGTGGAGGCAGTGTCAATTTATCCATTCACTGAAGGAGAAAGGACTTTTGGTCCATTCTGAGTTTGGACAGTGATGAATCCATTGTTGTAAACATTTACCTGCAGGTTTTACATAGACAGAGATTTTCACTTCACTGGGCTAAATACCAAGGAGAGTGATTGGTATGGTGCAAAGTGAGTGTATGTAGTTTTAGGAAATTGCCTAGCTGCCTTCCAAAGTGGCCAGGTCATTTCCATTCCCTCTTGTAGTGACTGGCAGCTGCTGCTTCCCATCCAGCCACACCAGTTAGGATTTCGGCTAATCAGGTAGTTTTTATGGATGGATAGTTTTTATGAATGGTAGTTTTTATGTAATGGATATGGGGTAGTTGTTGAGACTCACTGATCTCTCAGGGATTCTAAGAAGAAAACGGTGAGGGGATCTGGAAAATAAAGACAAGAGAAAAAAGCTGAGATCAGGTGGAGGGCTCTTTACCTGATAGGCAAGAGAACGGGCCAATAATAGTAGGGGTGTTTATTTATATTTTTGCAAAGTTATTGTCATTAGGCACAAGGTTCCCTAGCAACTAATGACTGAAACTGTCCAGATAGGATGCTTTTCTGAAGACAGAGGTAACTTGACTGCCTTAGGCACCGTAGCCTTGTCTTGCCTCCACATATAGGACCTATTTCCAGCTTCAGCTGCTCCCAACAAGTGGTGACTCATGGCTGGTCCTCTTCTGGTCAACATGTTCTCAGAAACTTCTTTGGCATCTGTCTGACTTGTGTGATAGATATCACATTTACTAAGGGTGTTTGGTAGTTTTGATTGACTAATAGTTGGTTTTTAAGAATTCTCTGTGTACTTTGAGTATCAGTCCTTTATCAGACATGCTTTTTGGTAGCACTTCACAACCTGCCTTGTTGTTCTTTTGGCCTCATCTTGTCAAAGCAAGAGATTATAGGTTAATGCAACTCAGACTTTCAGTTGTTTGCTTCACAGGCTATGTTGTCTCTTAGAGGCAGGGGCCCTACCTACAACCATGTGAACCTCCTAATACTAACTCCTTGGTATGTACAGTGCTGTGGTGGACATTTAGACCTGAAGTCCACATTCAGGTAGTTTTTATAAAGGCCAACACTGTGTGTCTAGATTGATTTCTGCGGTGTATGGGTTCCGACTTGTTCTAGCACTATTTGTTAAAGGCTGTTTTTGCTCCATTTCATTATCTTTGTTCCTTCATCAAAGATCAGTTGACTCTATATAGGTCAGTTGCTGCATTCTCTGTTTTGTTTTATTGATCTGATTGTCAGCTGTGTTGTGTGTTCTTCAAGCAGTGTCACACCATTTGTCTTTTTTTTTTTTTTTTTTTTTTTTTTGGTGATACCAGGGACTAAACTCAGGATGTTGTGCTTGCCAGGCAAGCACTTATTCTACTGTGCTATCTCCCCAGTCCCTCATTTATCTTTATATTAAGGTTTAAAGTCAAGTAGTATCAAGCTTCTGACTTTGTCCATGTCTTAGTTACTTTTCTTTTGTTGCTGGGACAAAATACCCTACACTCAAAATTAAAGAAGGAAAGGTTTATTTAGCTCACAGTAAGTAGAGGTTTCAGTCCATTCTTGGCTGGCTCCAGTGCAGAGAGGCACATGGCAAAGAGCAGCTGTTCGTGGTGCAGGAAAACAGCAAAGCACAAAAGGAAGGCACAGCAGATGTTGCAGCTAGCTAGTCTCTTTCCCCTCCTTACATTTGTGTGCAGATTATTTGTTGCAAGGCAGATGTAGCACTCGCACTGATAATCTCAGCATTGGATCACGGATTAATCACAAACTCTAAAACCTTTGGGAAGACAACTAGGCACAAACTGTAATAGTCTTGCTTCAAATTGAGCTAGCACTTCTGTATCTTTTGCATCTCTGTGTAGATTTTAGGGTCCCTGTGTTTTAATATTCACAAAGTGACTTGCTGGGATAGTGCCTAAGCTTTGTGAAATCTGCAGATGAAGTTGGAAAGGACACACAGCTTGACTATGCATCTTTTTGTCTATCATGGATTTCCTTAACTTCATTCTTACTTGGTATCTTTCACAGTGTTTTGTAGTTCTCTTCACCCTGCTCTCAGACCTATTTTGTTAGATTTGTACGTATTCTATCTTGTGGGTGTTAATTGTAAATGGCAGTGTTATTAATTTCAAATACCTCTTCACTCACTTTTGACAGAAGAGAAAGCAGTTAAATTGTGCAGTGACCTGTATCCTGCAGCTCTAATTCCTTATTTGTTCCACGGATTGTTTTGCTGATTCTTTTGGATATTTTTCGTGAATGATCACATCATTGCTCAATGTCTTATTTCTTCTATTTCAGTCTTTATGCCTTTTGTTTCCCTTACTTACTGTGCTTTCTAGGCCTCTAGCATGATTCTGAGAAGTAGTAGAGGTAGGAAACTGATTTGCTTTTTCCAGATCTCAGGAGAAGAGCTTTGTTTCTCTCAGCTAAGATCATGCTGTCTGTAGGTGTGTTGTGGAATTCTTTATCAGATAAGGAAATTTCCTTCTTTTCCTGCTTTTTGAGAGTTTTTATTTTGCGTGTTGTCCTGAGTGGGTGTTGGATTTTGTCAGACAATTTTCCTCCCTCTGTTGATGTGATCATATGCTTTTTCTTTTTTTGTCTTTTTGAGACAGAGTCTCGCCATGCAGTTCAGACTGGCGTTAAGGTCACTTTTTTAGCCCAGGCTGGTCTCAAACTCTCATTGATCCTCTTGTCTCAGCTTCCCAAGTGCTGGGATTATAGGGTGTGAACCACCATACCTGGCCATATACTTTTTCTTCCATCTACATTAATTGCTTTTTAAATGTTAACCCAAATACTAGGGGTAATTCTTATGTGGTTGTAGCATATAATTTTTTTACATAGTCTTTTATTTGATCTGTTAAATATTTCTGGATGTTTTTTGCATTCCTGTTCATGAAAGACCTGTGGTTTTTGTTGTTGTTATTGCCATGTCACTGTCTGATTTCGTGCCAGGCTCATGGTGGCCTCATAGATGAGCTAGAAAGTATTTCTCTGCTTCCATCTTCAGAGGTGATCGTTGGAAGTTGGTATAAGTTCTTAATTAGACAAGAGTGTTCGGGCGTATAGTCCCTTTCCCCTTCCCCAGCAGAGGCCCAAACAGATTTTCCTCTGATCCTTATAGTAAGGATCTCCTGAAGCTCTTGAAGACAAAATTCACAAAGATGTAGGTTTCTCCTTACGCCTAGGTTTATTGAATTTTTAACTTTCAGAGTTCTCTATATTGAATTTCCAGTAGTCACAAATTATAGGTCAGGTTTTCCTACTCTTTGAGTGTGCATGTGTA
>PVKN010009651.1:0-23505 GCA_004027915.1 Capromys pilorides
GGGACTGGGGTTCGAACTCACGACCTTGCACTTGCCAGGCAGGCACTTGTGCCATGGAGCTATCTCCCAGGCCGCCCCTCTCTTTGCTTTTCTTTTCTTTTGCAGTGCTGAGTATTGGACCCTGGGCTGCACACATGCTAGGCAAAAGCTCTATCACTGAGCCACACCCCTGGCCCTGCCTATTTATTTTTAAGCACTCCTTGTATAATAGGTAGATTTACTATTTGCCCATGATATGGACTTCAAATAAGTTTTTCCAACTTGTCATTATTTTGATTCTGGTCAAATATTTTTCTTTTTCTTTCTTTTTTTTTCCTGAGACAGGGTCTCATTATGCAACCCAGGCTGGCCTTGAGCTCACTTTGTAGCCCAGGCTGGTCTCAAAACTCACAATAGTCCTCCTGCCTCACCCTCCTAAGTGCTGGGATTAAAGTTGTCCACCACCATGCCCAGCCTTATTTTTCTTCAAATTATTTATTTCTTTCCATTTGACAGAAATCCCATCTTCTTTTTTGTGCCCTCTCACTTCGAGTCACACCTAGGCCAGAGTTTTAATCTCCTTTTTGACTCTGGAGCATCAGCTGTAACAGCTCTGGGGCTTCATTTGGGGACCTAGAGGCTTTGCAGAGCACTTGTAGGACAGCAGTCAGAGCCTCTGGGACCAGTATAACAGGGGTCACTGGTGGGAGGAGCCAGTGATCTGAGCAACAGATGGGTAATAGAGCAGGCATAGTCAGATGGGAGTCTGGGTTTCTGCAGCTGCTTAGAACTATGAGGTCCAGCTGGAATGGTGGTAGCTAGTGAGAGTGGCACAGGTGGGGTGTAGGCTCAGGGCTCTGGGTGGGAAGAGCTTCCTGTCTGCCTGGCTGCTGGGGCCATGTCTCAAAGCCCAGCATTATCACCTGATTAATGCTGATAACCTACAGGACCTGGGCTATCCCTTGGAGCTTGGCTATCAGAACTTCCTCTACCCCAGTGAGCCGGACCTCCGTGACCTCCTTCTTTTCCTGGCTGAGCGGCTGCCAACGGACACTTCTGAGGATGCAGATCAGCCTGCAGGTGCGGGGGCCTGGGGTGTAGGAGGCACAGGATGGAGCGTGTTCTTGGGGTACAGGGACAGAGAGGTGGTGCAGAGGTTGCAGGTTGGAGGTGGAAGTGTCTTCAGGAGAACTGTGTGCTAAGTTAGAGTTTGGGGGAGCAGCAGATGTGGGCAGGTGGCATAGATGCTGAGCTGACTCCCTGACCTCTGTACCCTCCTTGCTCCTTCTGCTTTTGTCACAAGGGCTGCCTTGGTGTTCCCTAAATGCTGGGCATACTCAGGGCCTTTATGCCTTTGGACTGTTGATCCCTGGGTCCTTGTAGGCTGCCCTACTTGGTTCCCTGTGCTTGCTGCTTGGGAGTCTCCTTAGGGAGGGCTTCTCAGGCTACCTGGGGAGCTTTCCAGCCTCCTCCCAGACCTTCTTTTCCTGCACCACTTGACTGTTCTGGATCATATTTAGGGTCTTATACATGAACTCTGTCCTCCACTAGCTTGCTGTGTCCATGAGGATGACCTTTGTCCCCTGAGGTGGCTTGCTCTTGCATCTATTCTTTTTGGCAGTCCTGGGGATTGAACTCAGGACCTTGTGCTTGCCAGGCAGTCACTTATTCTACTGAGCTATCTCCCTGGCCCCTGCTCTTGGCATCTAAAACAGTGATTGGTATCTAGTTTGTGCCCAGCGTTGGATGAATGATCAGGGGTTTTTTTTGTTTGCTTTTTTTTTTTGGCTGGCTCTGCCTGCCCCTGTGCCTGACTAGGATTGCCTGTGCAGGTGCTTCAACCTCTCAGCTAACCTGAAAGCCGCCTGTTGGATGCCTGAATGTGAGAATGTTAGCTAATTGATCTGAATCTATGGATGATGGGTCAGGCTGGTTTATCATGGCAGAAACTTTTTCTCTTATTTTTATGTACTTAGTATAGATCTACGGGGTCTCACTATACAGATCAGACTTGTAGTGATCCTCCTGTTTTCAACCTTCCATGTGCTGGGATTACAGGTGCATGCCACCATGCACAGTCTCAATTGCTGTCTCAGTGTACTCGGGAGTGGGGCCAGCACAGCACACCAGGTATCAAACCCTGGTCCCTGCGTCTGCCTAAGCAGGCACTTTAATCCACTGAGCTATCTGGCTGGCCCTAGTAGGTGTTTTAATCGTGGTGATAACTTTTGGATTTGCAGTATTCTCACTTGATAAACCTTTCTGCCTTCATAGGTGACTTGGCTATTCTCCTCCGGGCCATTGGGAGCCAAATACGAGACCAGCTGGCCCTGCCCTGGGTGCCCCCTCTCCTTCGCACTCCCAAGTTGCAGCACCTCCAGGTGGGATTCCTGGTTCCTGTCTGACTGTGGTTGTCCCTGCCCTGCCTGCCTTGTCCCATCCAATTGCATAGCGTGTTTCCCCCTTCCCCCGGTGACTCTGTTCTTCCTCTAGGGCTCAGCCCTCCCACAGCCTTTCCATGCCAGCAGGCTGGTCATGCCTGAGTTGAGCTCCAGAGGAGGTGAGCCTCTGCTGGAGGAGGTTCAGGGAGGAGGGGAGAGGTGCGAGTGGGAGGCCTGGCTGACTGTCTCTGCCTCCAGAACCTCAGGAGTTCCAGGCGAGTCCCATGCTGCTACCAGTCCCCATGCAGGTGTCAGAGCCTGCTGGGAGAGCAGCCTCACTCCTTGAAAGTCATGCCGTACAGCTGTGCCAGCCCACAAGCCGGGACCGCCCCGGTGATGAGGACTGGTCCCGCAGGACACCCCGCCTTCCCACCCAGGTACAGCTGGATGCTGGCTCCCAGGCTCTTGCTCCCCACATCCGTAACAGTGTCCCCCTTGGCCCCCTGCCCTTCTGTTCCCCGCTTGATCCTCCCTCAGTGCTTCCTCTCTGTGCGTATCTCCCCAACCCTACCTGAAAGGACACCATAGTCAGGGAGATAGCCAGGGACAAGTTAGTGTCCCTTCTTAAGGCCTCACCTTCTGTTCAGGAAAATGGGGCCGTGACAGGGTTTTGCTTCTCTGACACTCAGAAGTCACAGTTATTTTCCTTCCTCTTTGCCTTTCCCACCTTCTTCTTGTCCCTGAGCCTCTCCCTCTCTGTCTCCACATTTGTTGTAGTGCTGTGTTTACTGGTTCTGTCACTGGCTTTCTCACCCTTTGGCATTGTTGTCCCTTTCTGTTTCCTCATTTCTGTGCTGTTTCTATTTCTGCCTCTGCCTACCTCTGTGTCTGTCCCTTCTTGCCCTTTGCCTACCTGTTTATTCCTTATTCCACTGTCTACTTTATCTGACCCTTACCATGTGTCCACCTCTTTTATTTATCCCTTATTCTCATATCTACCTGTTTATCTGTCCTGTCCTCCCATTTTCCCCTGTTCACCTCTATGTCTGTCTTCCTCCCTGTCTTAGTTACTCTTCTCTCATTGCTGGGACAAATACCTGACACTCAAAATTAGGGAAGGAAAGGTTTATTTAGCTCACAGTTACTGGAGGTTTCAGTCCATACTCTGCTGGTTCCAAGGCAGAGTGGCACATGGCAGAGGGCAACCTTTCATGGCGGCAGCTAAGAGCAAGAGCACAGGGAGAGGCCGCAGCAGCTCAAGCAGCTAACTTCTCTTCCTTTACATTGAAATGCAAATCACCTGCCCCAGGGGAGGTGTAGCACCTACACCCACAATAATCAGTTACAAATTCCAGAAATGCCAAATGACTGCATGAGGCTTTGGGGGGACACCTAGACACAAACCATAACACTCCCCGTCTGTCCACCTCTGTGACTGTTAGACCCTTCCTCCCTGGCTACCATTTTTTCTTGTCTTTTTGAGACAGGGTCTCACTATACAGTTCAGGCTGGCCTTGAGCTCACTTTTGTAGCCCAGGCTGTCTCGGCTTCCTGAGTGCTGGAATCACATCGGTGTGCTACAAAGCCCAGCCTTGGCTGGCATAATTACCCATGTCTTTTTTAAACTTACAGGCATTTTCAAATAAAAGAGTAAATAAACTAATGAGTTGTGTTTTAACACCTTCCAGTCTTTCTTCCTCTATTGTTCCTCAACTTTTTTTCTCTATTATTTAAAGCAAGTTGAATGTGGTAACATTACTATGATCCCAGCACTCTCGGAGGCTGAAACAGGAGGATTGTAGGTTTGAGCCTAGGCCGAGCTTCTTCATAACTCAGTGAGACCCTCTCAAAATAGGTAAAGGCTGGTGGAAGTGTAGCTCATTGTAAAAGCCCTGGGTTCAATCCCCAATATTACACAAAGACAGAGGTGTGGCTCAGTGGTATACTTGTCTAGCATGTTCTAGGCTCTGGGTTCCATCGGAGCAAACAACCCAGAAGATTGTAGTTATCATTTCAACTCCTAACTACTTAAGTAACACTCTATCTCTTCACTTTTAGGTACACTTAATTTTAAATGTAGGGGCCGGCGGGATGGTTCAGTGGTCTAAAGCGCCTGCTTAGGAGGGCTCAGGCAACTGCGGGGACTGCAGTTCGATCCCCGGCACCACATGCTGCGCCAGCGCCACCACCAGGGCAGGCTGAGCCAGCCACAAAACGAATAAATAAAGAAACAAGCAAACAAATAAATAAATAAATAAATAAATTAAAAAAAAAAAAATTTAAAAAAATAATTTTAAATGTAATCACAATGCTATTTTTACACCTAGCAAAATTAACAGTGAACTCTTCATACCATCTGATACTAAGTTTATAATGTTTTCCCCAGTTGTCTTGAAACACTTTTTATCTCTTTCACCTTTTCTTTCTCTCTCTTTCTCTGTCTCTTCCTCCCTCCATCTGACTCTGTTTTCTTCCTTGGATGGCACCTTTGGTTCTCTGTTCTGTCCTACATATCCTCTCTGTGTCCTTCTAACTTGGGGATTCCAGGTTTCTCCCCCCATCCATCCTTCTCCAGGTTGGGAGACAGTAGGTAGAGAGCAGTGTGGCTGTGAGCAAGAGGTGCCCTCCTGTCCTCAGGCAGCACCCAGTCTGGTGGGGCAGGGAAGTGGGACAAGGCAGGCCTCAGTGGAAAGACTGGAGGTTGGGTGGGACTTGTTAGGTGGCCCCAGGACAAAACATATCCTTGAGGTAAGCAGGCATCCATATTCTCCCATTCTCCATATTCTGCCCGCTCTTTCTAGGATGATCCCCGGGCTCCACGGCAGCGGCTGCAGAAGCAGCTGGCTGAGCACTTGCGCCAGAGCTGGGGTCCAATGGGGACTTCCACGCAAGCCCGAGACCTGGGAGAGCTGCTGCAGGCCTGGGGTGCCGGGGCCAGGACCAGTGCCCCCAAGGGCTCCCGCTTCACACATTCAGAGAAGTTCACCTTCCAGTTGGTGGGTGGGCTGGAACAGACATGGGGGGGTGGACTGATGGGGTGTGGCAGGCTCGAAGTCTACTTTATATATAAATACCACTTTTTTCCCACAAAGTCCCTGTGTGCCTGCTGGGTAGACCCACTCTTCACTGGGGAGGGATCCAGAGGATTCCCCTAACTCAGTGATGGTGAACCTTTTAGAGCTTCTAATGATAACCAACAGCCCACTGTGGCACACATGCCATAAAACTGGTTTTCCACCACTGCCTAGTTTCTTTGGACTTCAGTGGAGAAAGGGCAGATTGTAGGAATGATGTTAGGAGGCAGGGGTGTTCTTGGTACACTCCCACCTTTCCTAATTTTCCCCTAGGTATAGCTTCTCTTTGGATGCTTCCCAATGGTGGCCCATCTTTTTCATGGGCATTCGGGGTGGCTGTGTCAGGGAGGGCTCTTGGGGGTAAACACTCTGGTCTAATGTAGACCATGCCTTTAATTCTCCTGTAGTCACAGTTTGACGGCTGTGTGGGTGTGAATACAGCATTGGGGGGGTGGCTCTAGGGTGTCTGCCATGATAGACAGGCATTCCCTGACATCTATGGTGTTCTTTCTCATTCTTCTAGGAGCCCCAGGCTCAGACAGCTCAGGTGACGGATGTGCTAGTTACTTCTCGGCATCCTGAACAGGTGAACAGAGCAGTGGAGGGGACAGACCTGGGCCTTTGCCTACCTGCTGGGCCTGACACCTCCACCCCAACTGGTGTGTGCCTCCCAGGACATGTGTGAAGCTCAGGAACAGGAGCTCGAGTCTCTTCGGGAGCAGCTGGAAGGCGTGAACCGTAGCATGGAGGAAATTGAAGCTGACATGAAGACACTGGGAATCAACCTTGTGCAGGTGAGAGGCTGGGTCAGAAATAGGGCCTTAAGCAGGGTGAGAGATCAGCAGATGTCAGGGGGTTTTGTATGTGGAGGGGATGGGTACCTCTGGGGCTCCTGGGAGTTCAGGAGAATTGCTACAGGTAAAAGGAGATGTGAGGCTGTGGACTTGGTGGCCCTGAAGAAGCTTCTGGGAATCGTTACACTGCTGGAGGGTGAGAGGGCCTGGAGTGGCCAGAGGGCCATGTTGTCATATATGAGGTCATGTGTTGGTCCAGGGCTGCTTAGGTTTACTGAGGCTGGGGTCCATTGTATGTGACAGGTAGAGACCGAATGTCGACAGAGTGAGCTGAACACAGCAGAGCGGGAGCAGGCCCTGCGTCTGAAGAGCCGTGCAGTGGAGTTGTTGCCTGATGGGGCTGCCAACCTTGCCAAGCTACAGGTGGGTTGGGCCTGAGGCTGTGGCTGTGGCAGAGGGGTAGAGTTGCATGGGCTCAGCCTGTGTGACACGTGCCCCCTCACAGCTTGTGGTGGAGAGCAGTGCCCAGCGTGTCATCCACCTAGCAGGCCAGTGGGAAAAGCACCGGGTCCCACTTCTTGCTGAGTACCGCCACCTCCGGAAGCTTCAGGACTGCAGGGAGGTAGGTGATGGGGTCCTGTGTTATAGGTGGAGTTAGTCTGGCATCTTCTTAGGGGACAGTCCCTGAGTTTTGCTCACTGCCTCTCACTATGGGCTCCTGGCAGCTGGAATCTTCTCGACGGCTAGCAGAAATCCAGGAGCTGCACCATAGTGTTCGGGCAGCTGCTGAAGAGGCACGCAGGAAGGAGGAGGTCTACAAGCAGTTAGTAAGACCCATGTGGGTTCCCACGTGGCAGGCAGGGTGGGAGGGGGCTGGTTCTAGGAGAGTACCCACTGTGTCCCCACTGTCTAGGTGTCAGAGCTGGAGATGCTGCCAAAGGACGTGTCCCGGCTGGCCTACACCCAGCGCATCCTGGAGATTGTGGGCAACATCCGGAAGCAGAAGGAAGAGATCACTAAGGTGTGCCATGCCCTGCCAGGCAGGTCCTATTGGCAGACAATTGTGGGGTGGTCACATGGGGTCCCAATGACTTCTGATAGGTAGAACTTTCCAGGTGCACCATGACACAGAACAGTCACACACAGTCTACCCAAGTCACTCCTGATGAACTGACACATGCCCTAAGTGCACTTGCATGTGCTCGACTACTCTCACCAGGCTGGTCACCTATGACTCTGGCTCATAGCCTAATTGGTGTTTGCCAGATCTTGTCTGACACAAAGGAGCTTCAGAAGGAGATCAACTTCCTCTCTGGGAAGCTGGACCGGACGTTTGCAGTGACTGATGAGCTTGTGTTCAAGGTACGGGACAGGCCAGCTCATGTGCAGGTTGGGTTAGGGCACTTTGCGTGTCCTAGAGCACACTAATGCTGAGGCCTACCTCTGCTCTGAGCGGGTGGGAGAGGGTGGCCCTGTGGTGGTATTGAGGTGGCGGTGGGGGGAAAGGGAGTTTTCTGGTGCTATCTTAAGGTTCCCTTTGCCTGGTCAGGATGCTAAGAAGGATGATGCTGTTCGAAAGGCTTACAAGTACCTAGCTGCCCTGCATGAGGTGAGGAGGGCAGTGCCTGGGGCCTGGATGGGGGGAGCTGCCTTGGGTATAAGCCTTGTGTGTCTGCTATCTCCAGAACTGCAGCCAGCTCATCCAAACCATTGAGGACACAGGCACTATAATGCGGGAGGTTCGAGACCTTGAGGAGCAGGTGAGACTTGGGTGTTAAAACTTGGGAGGGGTCAGGCCAGGGGCCCAGCTCCTTGCTTTGTGCTGTGTGGCTGTGGGACTGGATAGAATCTATGGCTAGAGGCTTAACTCTTCTGTTAGTGTCTGTGCCTTGGGACTTGGGCTAGCTCAGTGGTTTAACCCAAGCCTGGGCTTTTTGACCTTGAGGGTCCTCATGCCTGCCTGTTAGAGCTTTGGGTGCCTTAGGTGGAAGGAATGACACATGCCAAGACCTGGCAGTGGAAGGAGCAGGGTGTCATTGCAGGGGTGGAAGGGGCCCAGGTGGCTGGCTGCCCTGGAAGGGGTGCTCAACTGAGGGAATATGCATCATGTTGCTTTAGATCGAGACGGAGTTGAGCAAGAAGACGCTCAGCAACCTGGAGAAGATCTGTGAGGACTACAGAGCCCTCCGCCAAGAGAATGCTGGCCTCTTGGGCCGGGTTCGGGAGGCCTGAGGAGTCCCTGCTGGAGGTCCTTCTAGCCACAGGCAGGGATTTGGGGTAATGGAGAAAGTGCTTGTGCTAGCTGTTGTGTTGGCCATCCAGTTTCTCCTATTGAGGCCTTAGTCCCAATGCCTCCCCACCTGATTCCAAGCCCAATGTGGGGTGATAGCCCAGCATGTAGAAGTGGTTGCAGTTTATTGGAGAGTGCACTGGGGCTGGGGGCTTTGGATCTCAATAAAGGAGGGGCTCTTCTGCAGTCTAGCTGAGGCATGGCTCGGCTTGGGAGAGTGGGTGGCTGTCAGGTGAGACAGCCAGCACCTTTTGGTGAGTCAGTGTATCTTCATGGGATGCAGGACACATACGGGGGTCTGTGAGTGTGTATGTGTATACACAGGTGCAAGACATGCAGATAAGTCCTAACAGGCTGTCTGTGACTGAGCACTTGTGTTGGGAGGGGCACAAGACCCTAAGTGACTGGTTAAGTCTCTGTGGCTTTCTGTAACCTGTGGTCCTAAGGGTACTGATGCTGCCTCTTCAGGGGCCTAGGCACACCTCTGCATGACCTCAAAGCTGTCAGGCCTGAGGATGGCTGTGGCTTCATGCTTCTGGGTGTGTCAATTGACAGGACTTGCTCATATGTGACTTTATGTCACTATATAGCATTGAGGACATTTGAGTATACCAAGGCAAGCTCTTTGTATCTTAGGGTTTGTGTGTGTCCAGAAGACACATGAGTGTGTGTGCGCGTGTGCACGTGTGAGACATTTCCACTCTGAGGTCATCAGTGAGGGTGCTGAGGCAGCTGTGCATGTGGCTGGGTTTGAGAGGCCATCTTGGGAGGTTGTGGTGGAGGTGGGGGCTGGGTTGGGAGTGGAGCCCCTTTGAACAGCCTTGGGGCAGACAGTGAGATCCAGGAGGGCAGCTAAGCTGGGGAGCAGGGGCTGTGGCAGGGGAGACAGTGGATATCTCATTCTCAGACATTGTGGACATATCCAGGGCTTGTCAGCCCTGCCTCAACCACCTCTGCCCCAGTTTTGACCCTTCGCATTCTTCCTTGTCTTGGCTTTGAGATCAAGGGCCTGGTGTTGGGTAGGAGCACCTGCTGGGCCGCTGGTTTCTTTTCTTGCGGAACTCAAATTCATCCACGGTCCATACAGCCCCTTTCTCGCTCTCCACTCGCACAAAGCACTTGTGCAGGCTCAGGTTGTGGCGGATGGCATTCTGTGGAAGGACAACCAGCTGGGCCAGGGCAGAGGTAGGTAAAATCCACTGAGCCCAGCAGCCCACCAACCTCCTGACCCTCCTCTTGGTCTCAGAGACCAGCCCTAGTTCTGCCTGTTCCTGAGCTGTTGGCACTTCAGGCCATCCAGCCACTGCCACCTCCAGAGCTACTCACTTTCCAGGTGGCAGGGTGGTTTCTGAAATAGGCAAACATGCGTGTGAACCAGCGGTAGATTTCATTGAGTGTCCGCTGCTTCTCAGGAGCCTCCAGGATGGCCTAGAGCAGTGATGATGGAGCTTTTAGAGTTGTTTTTCTTTTTGAGACAGGGTCTTACTATATAGTTCAGGCTGGTCTTGAACTCACTATGGACCTCTTCCTCAGCCTTCCAAGCACTGGGAGTACAGGCATGTGCCATCACACTCAGTTTATAGCTTTCAATGCTACAAACAGCCTGCTACAGTACATGCCATAGGCTTAGCACCACTGGTGTAGAGGCTTTGGTGGGGTAAGAAGAGTGCCCTCAAAGTCGGGATTAGGAGAGGTAATGGTCTATCCTGAGTTGTCTCATGGGTGGGATTGGAGTAGGGTGAAGAATTGGGGACAGGGTTGGATGTAGGGTGAGGCTTGGAGTCAGAGGTGGGATTAGCAAGAGAGCGAACATTTGGGAAGCGGTGAGTTTAGACTCAGAATTTAGTTCACGCTGGCTGGGCTAGTGGTTTAGGTTTGGGTTCGAGAAAGGTCTGGGGTGAAGCCAGCAGGAAGGGTCACATCTGAAGCACGGCTTGGGCTCCTTAGAGCTTATTAATAGAGGAACCCACAATGAGAGTACTGAGAGGGAGATAGGAGATTGAGAGGTAGGCTCTGTTGCTGCTTTCTCACCCTCCTTGAGCCAGAGCTGCCATACTTACCCAGCGGATGAGGGTGGCATAGGTGAAAGGGGGCCGCATGTTGTGGAACTTGAAGTAGTCCATGTTGTGGAAGAACTCTGGCAGTGAGTGGGGACAAGTCAGGTCTCACCCAGGACTTCATTCTGTCCCAACCACCCCTACAGTGTGAATCCAAACACATAGAATCCCATCCCCAACATGGGACTCTGCGCCCACACACAGATTATTTGCTGAGCCCCTGAGTTGTGTCTGTTCCTCCTTGTATCACCCTTGCCAAAGTGGTTCTCCCAGAGATTGAAGAGAAGTCATCTGTACAACAGATGCATGTGAGTGACAAATTGGCAGGGCCAGGATGACACCCAAGGGCTCTGATTCCTGCTAGACTCATAGCCCAAGCCTGGTGGATAGCAGGGGATTGGTGAGCTCGTGTGACTCCATCCCAGTTTTCCTTGGTGGCGTGGGAGTGAAGGAGGAATCCTTAGGAATGACTTAGCTAGGTTATCGCCTCTGCTGATGGTCACATGGCACATCAAAAGCCCAAAGCAAGGAGACATGGCTCCTGTCCCCAAGGGAGAAAAGGCTAGGGCTAGACATTTGTGGTCATAATAGGCTTTTGGGTTACAGAAATCCAGAGAGGAAGCTTTTGGAAGCAGGTGGATTTTCCTGAAGTCTGTACTGGAGGGGGAAGCACTACAGAGCTCCTTTGCAACCACCCCTTACCTCCCATATCATTGGTGATTAGCTTAGATCAGCTGGTATGGTGTGGCCCACTCTTACCTGAGAAGGTGCCATTTCCGTGGTTGCCCCAGAGATGCCTCCGCACAGCACACAGGCTATCGGAGGCCTCCTGGGGGCTGGGCCACCCTGGGCCACCATTGCTGTGGGTGCCAGCAGCTACAATGCAGCAGGACCCCTTGTCAGATGATGCCTGGGGAATGCAAGATGGGTTAGTGATCCAAAGGCTTAAGCTTCACCACTTTATTTTGGCATCATTCATATTTAAAGAACCTGGGTCTTTTCTGCTACCCAGCCTGCCTCGAACTCATGGGCTCAAACGGTCCTCCTGTATCAGCTGAGCCTGTAGGTGGGGCACTCCTGCACCTGGCTAACTCAAGGTTTTTAAGAGCGAGGATACTTTTACCTTTTCAATTCTAGTCTGACGTGGAATCACTCCCATTGAATAACATGAACTGTATTTGTTTGCATGCAGCCATGTGCACCCTGTGCAGCCAAAGATGCTGCAGCCACGAGCTGGTACTGAATTAGGCTCTTCTAGCTCTGCACCATGATTTTGGGATGGGAGAGTCAACTATTCTAGCCTCAGTTTTCATCTGTGAGTTGGGGATGATAGTGGTAGCTGCCTTCTAGCAGCCTCGTGAAGTGTGAGTTAACGACAGCCGAATGCTGAGACTGTCTGGCACCCACAGCAGGCTTCATGAGTGTGAGAACTGTGTAATCAGAAAGGACCCTATGCTTTGGTACTCTGAGGTTGTAATCCTGAAATCTGGACCTGGGACTCTGCAGTCACAAAGCTAGTGTCATGGAGGTACACAGCCTGCCTTCTTAGGCACTAGGCTATGTGCTATGGCTATGAAACTTCAGGAGCACAATATTCTGGGATTGTAGAATCAGGTTTGCAGGCGGAGAGGACAGATTTTTAGTCCTGATGTGTGGAGCTTTTGGGGCCCTACCTAATCCAGGTGAGTGCCATACCTCCCTCCCTGCCCCCCCAGCAGTCTAGGTCTGTCCTCAAAGGCCCGAGGTAGCTCACCACTGCTGAAGTCTTGGTGAGTGCCATTTTCCCTGCAAGGTGGGCCTGCATAGCACTTAGTTTCTCCTTTTCCAGGACCAGCTGTGGGGATGGGCACAAAAATGAGGCTTTGAACAGGCTTTTTTCTACCACACAGTTGCCCAGGCTGTGGCTATCCCTGTGAGCACCCTTCAATCTCCACTCCAGTGTGCAGCTCTCATTGAAGGTTTCTAGGCACAGGGTGGGTATGAGGGTTGCCCAGCACCCCCTGCCCCTGCAGGCCTTACCTTCTGCTCCAGAGACTGCACTACATCTCGCTGGAGGAGACACTGTGCCCTGCCCTTCTCATCTGGGAGGTGGTCCACCTGGCAGTGCCTGGGTAGGAGAAGTTTCTATACAGCTAGCCATGGTGGGCTGGTCTCCTGGCTTCATGTTTGGGTTGGGGATGGGCAAGACTCTTGGGGAGGTCTCTTTAGTCTCAGCTCTCTTTCCCTCTGATCCTTAGGCTCCCCCTTTTATCTCTTTTCCCGCACATTCCCTCAGCATCTGCTGCTGGGTCTGAGTTCACCCCTTGAGCCTGTCCAGGTGCTGGAGAGGATATTGGAAGGGTGGTGGGTGGAGAGTAAGCCAGACTGGTGAGGGCAGAAGTGGCATTCTAGATGCAGGAGAAAGCTTGTGCAAAGGCCTGGCAGAGCAGAGGGCAGAGTATGCAGAATTTCTAACAGTATGATTAGATAGAGAAGCTGTGTGTGTGTGTGTGTGTGTGTGTGTGTGTATGTATGTATGTATGTGGTGCCAAACAGCCTCTAAACAGCCATCTAGAGGAGCTGGGGTTTGGGGATCAATAGCATGGCATGCTGGCATAAGCAGTAGCAGGGCAAAGGAGTTAGGATGTGCATTTGGAAGCCTAGCTACGTAGGTGCAAATCCCAGCTGTGTAACTTAGGAACTTGGTCAAGACACTTACCTTATTGGGGCTCAGTTCCCTTATAAGTAAAATGGAAGTAATATTAGTACACAGTGTTACTGTGTTCCATTATACACACAAGGAAACTGGGGCCCAGAAAAGCTAAGTAACTTGGCCAAGGTCACACAGCTGAAGTGTGATGAAGTTGGGATGGAATCTTAGGCTCAGCCATTACCTCTCATCTTCCTATCAGGAGGAGGCCTGAGTTGAGATCTATAGCACAGACCTCTGTTTATAAAACAGGACCCCTGGAGCAGGGTGGACCCAGGCCACTCACTTGAGGAAGTCCTCTGGCTCCTTGAAGACCTTTTCACATCCAGGCCACTTGCAGACACCATTTGCCAGCAGAGGAAAGGAGCCCTGGGGCATGGCTGAAAGGGTGCTGGAGAACAGACAGTGTCAGGGGCAGGGATAGGAGGGTAGGAGGGTCCTTCCCAGGCCTGCCTACTCACCTTTCCTTCCTAGGGGCACCAGGGCTTGGGAAGGTGCAGAGCAACGCCGGCTCCCTGGACACCCACTCCAGGCTGGCCACGTTGATTCCTGCAGGCAGGGAGAGCATGTGCTCTACAGCTCCGCCCACAAATCTCTTCCCCCTCCTCACTTTGGCATTCTGACTCCCAGGGAACTCTGCTGTTGCTACCATCTAAAGCTGGCAGAGCAGCTCAAAGACAGACACTGGCAAGTGCTGACATTTTGACTAACTGCAACAATCTGTGGTTCCATGATTTTGACATTCTGTCTTTAGGGTTCTGAACTTGACATTTTTGGGAAACTGGAGTTTCTATGACAGACCTGAACCCTTGGACCTCTATAGAGCTGCAGTTCACAACAGTCTACACTGCACATGTTCAAGGACTTGGGAACTCTGGGGATTCTGTGATGCCACAGTGTGGGCTGAGGTGTTACCAGGTGGTAGGCCAGGTCGGGCCTTGAAGGAAAACACCCCAGTGGCAGCAGTGGGTGGCGGGAGGCTGATCATGGCTGGGTTGTCCAGTGGGCGCACCTGTAGCACAGAGGTCTGGGCATGGGCATCCACTGTGGAGAGCTGCAGACACACATGGGGCATGGTGTACCTTGGCTTGGGGCCTCCCACCCACTTGCCCCTCCCCCCAGCCTGTTCAGCATTCATACCTGGTGCATAAAGTGTGGCCTATCTTGCAGAAGTGCCTGCAGATGTGGTGAAGAGCCCAGCCGTGCCCCAGAGGGTGTCACCATGACTAGGGGCACTGTGGGTAGCTGGAGGAAGAAGACAGGCCTGTGAGATGCCATGTTCATCTTACCATTCTATGCCTCATTCAGGTGTTCCGCACCTCAGCCCACTATGGGAGGTAGTATGATCATCTCCATTGTACATGTGTGGAAACTGAGGCCAGCAGAGACTGAATGTCCTTGTTGAGATCACAGAGCTCATGATTGGCAGAACTGACTTCAACCCTGGCACCTCACCTCCCAGGGCCCCAGCTGTCTCCATCCCATGGAGATGAGGACACATGGCTGTGCCCATGGAACTAGGAAAAGGTCTCTTTTTCTCCTGAGACAAGAACCAGAAGGTTGAGGAAAGACTCAAATCTCTGAAGCTTGGAACGTGGGGACTTTCTTGGCCCTGTAACATCTGCATAACTCAGAGACTTGCCTGGGACCCAAAAACCACTTCCTGTGCCCCAGCAGGTCCCCCCTCCCACCCTGTGCCACAGTAAAGGTCGACACCTGTAGGCCCAGGTACTCCACCCTGCCTGCCCCATTCTGTGCCCAGAACCTCACCTGAAGCTGCGCTGGTGGTAGGGGGTTCAAGGAGGAGGGAGAGGAGACATGAGTCCCACTGTGGGAGTCCCGGGCCTGGAAGGTTCCTCCTGGGCTCCTGGGTGCCAGCAAGTCTGAGGCCTTTGGTGTAGCCCTCCAGCTGGGTGAGGTTCCTGGGGATGGGCCAAGGGGCAAGGAAGGGGCCAAGGGCTTGGCTGGTCTGGGGTTAGGCATCGGGTGCTTGTCCGAGGGCAGGCTATAGGGACACAGGGAGAAGGAGTTATGCATGTGCTATGAGTGCTGTGAGCTATTTCATCACCTGAGGCACATGATCCCATGACTGCACCCCATCTCTGCTCACATGCACATGTACACAGCAGGGTCAGGAACATCAGCAGGTGTGTATCCATGTGCCCTAAAGGCCTGGGCTCAGCATCCAGCCTGCCTGCATGTGCCAACATGGCCTTGCTGTCTGTCCTCATCATGGCCATGGGCAACTAGTTTGTGGGGTCTCAGCCAGAAGAGGTCCCAGCCTGTCTCCCCATTATCAAGCCAGTCTGAAGCCCCAGCCTCCCAGTATCCCTTGCACCCTGCATAGGCCACACAGTCTTTGCTGATTTTGCTGGAGCTGGTCTTCAGCTATCTTAGGCGTTTTGTTGTTTTACCCCATTGGCTTGGGCATGGATTCAAGATTCATCTGGTTACAGTACTAGAGAGGAGGGTACTGCAACAGTCCCAGCAAGTGATAACAGCGCCATCTGGGAGAGTGGCCGGGGAGCTGGAGAAAAGTGGCTGGATTTTGAGTCTTATTTTGAAGATGACACTGGAAGTTGTTGACAGCTTCGATATAGGAGGTGAAAAGGACGACCAAGGTGACCTCTGGGGTTTAGCTTGAGTAGCTAGGCCAGCTGACATTACCAATGATAGGGGACAAGAGAGCAGGGTTGAGAGTCCATAGGTGTGGATGAATATGTGAGTCAAATTTGACACTGGTGGATGGGCTGATTTTGGGCAGCTGAATAAAGGAGTGTGGAGCTCAGGGAAAGGGCAGGGGATCATTAGCTCTGTTCCTGTCCTGCACAGAGCTAGAATGGCACGTGCTAGAGGGACAGGCTTTTTTCAGGCAGGGCCTGTGAGACCTTCTCAATTCAGCTCCCATCTGAATCTGTTCTCTGAGTTTTCCTCCAAGCCTTGGCCCACTGTTCATTGTGCCTGGAATGCCTGTACCTCCTTGCAAGGCTTCTGTTCCCAAAAGCTCTCATCATGGCTTTAGGTTCCTCTGCTGAGTGCTAGCACCTCATCTTCCCCAAAGTGCACGGACTCAGTTCCTTAGGATCTTTTGATTCCAGCAAGAAAGCCAGAACTGGAAGACTGCCCAGTACAACTTATGCGTTACTGAAGGAGGCACCCAGGTGCAGATTCCCTGGATCCCTGGCAACTTGCACCTCCACTTTCTCTAGGAAATGTGTGTGCCTGTGTGAATTTCATGTTTCTTGCTCCGGGATGTGTGTGTGTGATACTACACTACATGGCACAACACTAGAGTTGGGCACACAGCTGCTGAGAGCAGCCTGGAGGAGGTCAGGGGGCTGGGGAGGCAGTTCTCTTCCTTGCTATCACCTCATGGTCGTTGTCACAAGTGTGGTGCTGAGGAAGATGATTGTGTCAAGCAGGTAGTAAATCCCTTTGGGAGCTAGAGCTTTAGTGTACGAAGCAGGAGTTTGGGTCCATGGAGGCTTAGAATTAGGGCCTGAGAGCGGTGCTGAGGTGAGGGGGTGAGCAAATGGATGAATGAAGGCAAAGATGTGATGCTTCTATAAGTCAGAGAAGAGCAAAGATGGCCAGCAAACCAGCAGAAGCTAGAGTCATGGAGCAGAAGATGCTCTCTCACAATCCACAGAAACAACTAGCCCTGCTGACATTTTTTTTCTGGTACTGCAGATGAAACCCAAGGCCTTCACACTGAGCTACACCCCTGGCCCTTTTTTATTTTAACAAAAGGTCTGTAGCTATTTTACCCAGGTGAGGCTCCAATTTGTAATCCTCCAGCCTCTGCCTCCCAGCCATGCTGACATTTTGATTTTGGACTTTGAGCCTCTAGAACTTGGGATAAATTTTTGTTATTTAAGTACCCACTACTCTCCAGGTTGTGATACTTTGTTATAGCAGCCTGAGCAAAGAAATACCCATTTTGGTGAGTGAGTAGATGTTTTCTACCACTTGGTCCTGGCCCACATAGCTGGTCCATGGTCATTTCTGAAGCTGCCTGGACACTTGGTCAGAGTTTGAAAGAAATGCCCTCCCTACATATGTCTCTCAGGAAGACAACCTGGCTATGGGCCTGGCTGGTAATGGAGGACCTGGTGGGCCGGGCTGGCCAGCCGGCTTCCTGCACTGTCTGTTGGGGCGTCCCTTTCTGACTAGGTTTCTCAGAAGCTGCATGGAGGATGTTTCTGGGACATAGATTATGTTTTCCTATCGGGGTCTGCATCTGGGCCCTATTGTCACAGCCCCCAAATTCCCCAGATATTTCCGCCATTGACGTCATGGCGGCCGGATGCACTCGGCTTCATGGGCTCTAAGGAGGAAGAGAAGGGGGCAGGTACTCCGCCCCAAGGTTTCATTCCGAGAACTGGCTGGCCCATCCTGCAGCCGCTTGGCCCAGGTGGGGTGATGTGGGTGTTGGCGGATGTGGTGGGTGACGTCCATCTGGCCACTGTTGTGAGCCTCGGGTTTTGTAGACCTGGCCTTTTTTGGGCTGCTGATAGCCTCTAGGTTGGAAGTTTAGGGAGAATTAGGCAGAGCCCATCAATATTGGGACTCCTGGGATCTTTAAACAGCACAAACCCAGACCTCAGAATTGTAAGAGATCATTTCTTGGATTAAATGGATCCTAAGTCTCAAAACTATTAACTTTGTGGGATCAATGGATTTAACTTCTCAGTGTGTATAGACCAATGTCCCCCATGTCCAAACAAATGGGAACTACCCGAAAGACAGGAAGCTCACTTGTCACAGGCCTTTTGTGCAGTAGGCCCAGAATGGCAGCAGGTATCTCCTCAGCCTCCCTCTTGAGTTCCATGAAGGCAGAAAGTCAGAAGAGACTCCTTCTTTCCCCAAGCCTGAGGCCAGCCTCTGCCACCAGCTGGCTTTAATGCTCTTCAAATTAAGGTTGTGTATACTATGATAGGAATAATTCCTAAATTCAGGCATAGGAAACATTTTTCAAAATGTCCATGATTGGTAAACAGACAACTGGGCCCCATCTTCCTCCCTGTCTATTCTGGGACAATGTTCCCCAGCTTACAGTATTCTGCCTGAGAGGGTGGAAGGAGGGGACTGAAGCTGGTAGGCCTTTGGCCTCCATCATCAGGCTTTCTGGAGGGGCTCTAGGACAGAGGTCCCCAGGGAACCACTGTCAACTCTGGGGACATGCAGACTGACTGACATCATTCTGTCATTACCATCCTCTGCCCAACTGAGACTCTTGCACCATGGGGCCCAAGGTACCACCCAGATCCAGGGCTTGTGAGGCTCAGTCCCATGCCATGATCGTGGATCCTACTGAAGTCAGAGTCCAGCAAGTGAGAAGGAGAAGGGGGAATGGCAGCTCAGATCCCTCTTCACCCCCTTCATGGGCACGGAATAGTAAACTGAGGCTCATAGTGGGAGAAAAAGAGGCAGAGCAAGGGACCCTGAGAGAGTTCTAAGACCTGAGCCTGGGTCTCAACTCTTTTCCTCTGTGGGGCTTGGAGGGGGACCCTCTCAACCATATCTGGGCCTCAGTTTTTCCTTTTACAATGGGCAGAAGGAGGGACAAGGACCTTCTTCCATTAGGGTTCTACAGAGCTTTGAGTTGACGAATGCTGCTTTATCCAGGGGGACACAGAAATGCAGAGAGAGAGAAACAGAGGGAGAAACAGACAGATGGGAACAGAGGAGCAGAGAACAAGAGATTCAGAGAAAGGGAGAGAGATAGGTGAGAGACATCGATACAGGTTGAGAGACAGAGTGAGAGATAGTAGGAGACACTGAGAGGAAATAGAGTGATATTGAGAGAAATAGAGTAATACAGAGTGATGCAGAGAGAGGACTGCCCCATAGGGAACAGTCATTGCCTTCTGGCTGGTGGACTGATAGTGCCCAAAACAAGGATAGGGAAGAGCAAAGTGCTGGGGTTCCCACAGTTGGGCATTGAACTGTTCTGCAAACACCAATCAACACAAAAGTGGGTTTGGGGTACAAAGACAGATACTGAAGATCAGACTGAGTATTAAGCTTGGACAGAGACCTGTGCATAGAGGAAACGGAGTTTGTGATGAATGTAGCATTTCAATATGGAGGATGTTGGAGAAATGATTAACAAATTTTTCTGAATCAGGTGAAAATAACTGGGTGAATAAGCAGTCCATTTCCCATTACGCCCTCCTTGTCCTGTTTGCAAGGGCATCATTACATAATGCAGAATAAACTCCAGGTCCATTATAGAGGTTCACTTTAATGTCTAATGTAGGTCTTGGGTTTATTGTTTATCAGGCCCTTTGCTAAGCATTTACCATGATTAACAGACATAGTCCTCACAAAGACCCTTTGAGATAGGCACTACTATAATCAGTACAGAGCATATGAGGAAACGGAGGCACACAGAGATTACATGCCTGGCTAAAACTCACACAGAGTGAGGCTGGTTTTGTCCCAGACAGTCTGGCTCCAATACCCACACTCTTAACCTCTACAGTAAATGGAAAAAGTGAAGCCATAAAGGAGACCAGAAGCCAGCACAGGCTAAACATTGCTCTCATTTTCAAGTGGGAAAAGACTTTTTAAGCACAAAACCAGAGGCAGAAACCACACAAGGAAAGACCAACCTATTTGACTACCTCAAAACAGCCTAAGCATCACAAAAACACCACAAACAAATAGAAAAAGCAAATGATGAATTGGGGTGAAGCATTTGCTATATACATGTAATAGGAAAAAAGCTGAACTCCCTGCTGGGACTAAGGACTTGACTAGCCCCCCACCATCCCCCCAAAAGCACAAATGGCCGATAGACAGTAAAAGCAATCAAAGAATGCAAAGTTCAACAATGTGCTAAGGTTTTTCTTGTCTGTTACAATGAGAAAGGACTAAAATATATCAACCTAGGATTAGCTCGAATAAAGGGAGTATGAAACAGGATAACCTGTGGGAAGAACCATGTGCAGAAATAGTCAGAAAGCTTAAAAATGTACATTCCTTTTCCCCCAGCAACTTCATTTTCAGGAATCCAAGGACTCAGGCATGTTTACAGGGAAAAAAATCAGACAACCTGAATATCCAATAATTAGCACTTGGTCCAATCATAATTCCTGCTGATGTGAGGATAGTCATGACGGCCATGAACGATCATGTGTTCAAACAATTTTTAGTGGGCTACAAAATACCGTTAATTAGATAAAGCATGAACAAACTAATATATAGCATAGTTCTAATTAGCCAGAGTAATTTACAAAAGCTAATGACTAACATTTAGTGCTTACTGTGCACCCAAGTACTGTTGTAAGCCTGCACAGATCAGATCATCCCAGCCCTGAATGGTCTACTCTCTTCCTGACAAATATTCTGATCACATGCATAAAGTCCTGGGCCAGGACCACAATGCGCAGCTGAACCATGGTTGACAATGGCATAAAGTACCCCCCAAGAGTGTCTCTATTGTGATGCAAGCACAAGTTCAGTTAGATGCTCAGCCAGACCTGACAACCCACGATCCTCTAGTTGCAAAGAAAGAACTGACACCAATTTTTGTAAAATGGCAATGGGCTCAGAGACACTCAAGTCACGATTAAGCATCAGCTGTGTATAAAGCACTGTGTTGGATGCTGGATGGGAAGCGAAGAGAGACAAGGAGCTGGTGGGAGAGAGATGGAGGGAAGGCAACAACAGATGGAATGTGGCCAAGATGGAGGAGACAGAGACAAAGAGGAGTAACAGAACCTTGGGAAGACAAACAGAGTTCGAGAGAGACAGAGGGATGTTAGAGGAAAGAGCAGAGAAATGGTGCAACTGGGACAGAGAAGGATGGGAAGCATCAAGACAGAAGAGACACAGCTAAAATTTCCAGAAACACCTGGACAGCATTTTAAGTTGTTTAAAATTCAGAAATCCATCAAGACTAGCATTTGACATATTCCAAAAATCCTGCCATCTGTGTATCAATTGATCAGTTTCTTGATCTTTGCCCTTGCCCAAGCATCAGTTAAGCACCTCACCTAGCTGGCATTTATTATGACTAGCATTACTTTCAAAAAGGTCTTACCTGGTTGGGCTCACAGCGGCAGGACACATCCATCTACACAGGCGCACCCCCAAGCCCCCAATGACTGTCTCCCTGCCTTCTCCACAGGGCCACATCTGGCTGGGGAGAGCAGGGACACTCACCTTGTTGAAGTGGACCAACAGAGAAGGATCAGCCTGGCTTGTGGGAAACTGTCACATATCAAAAACAACTTTGCTTTTATACCAAGAAGAAAAACCACGGTGTGGAAGCCGCAGACCTCGCTCTTCTAATAATCCAATTTTTTTTGATGAGTGTGTGCTGATAATCACGGGGTGGGGGGGTTCTCATATATTTCTCTCTCTCTCTCTCTTTTGCTGTTTCTTCTTTTCTTGATTATGAGACTTAAACGGAAATTTTGAAATTTTGGGTTTTTTCTTTGCCCTTTACGAGTCATCTGAAAATATGATTTCTTCCCCTTACCACAGAGGTGAGAGGTATCAATGAGATAACAGAGCTCATGAGAAACCACAGTTTTTAAAACAAAAGTGTGTACAGTCAGAAAAAAAAAATAAAGGAAAAAATCTCTAATCACAGCAGCATCCCAAGGCAGGCAGAGACACTGGTGCATGTGAGACAGTGTATTTGAGGGTCTTTGGGTAAACGAAGAGGGAATCTGATGTCCGTGTATGACAGGAAACACCAGCGAAGAGAAAGAAAAAGCTGGGTTCCCAGAGGCTTCACCCTGCCTCAGGGCTGTTTCCCCCTTAGGTGGGACTGATACGGTTAGCAACATTTGTGCTGGCAAGGGAGGGGGCACATTCCTGCAGCCCTCTTTCCCACAGGGTTAGAGGCATGTAAGTATTTCATGGAGAGAAAGTGGGGAGTTCACCTATATACTTTAAAATTCGCAGAACTGAAGAGTCTGAGAATTACTGGCTCCCAGAATCCACAGAGTCACTGAGTAAGGGAAGAGAGGAAAATCTTGCCTCATCACGCCTTAGGGCTTGCAAGCTCTGACCTGGTAACTACTCTACTGAGACGGTCCCAAGCACGCCACCAGTATTCACGCACCCAACCAATCTTGTGATGAAGCTCAGAGGGCCCTTCAGACACTGGTCCTCTCCTGTCAGGAACACCATAGCCTGATGCTTTTTTTTTTTTTTTTTTTTTTGTGGGACTGGAGTTCAAACTCACAACCTTGCACTTGCCAGTCTGGCACTTGTGCCATGGAGCTATCTCCCCAGCTCCCGCCTGATGGTTTTGATGCTCTCAGCCATTCTGATGTTTCACTTCAGAAAGTCCCAGTTTCCAAGGACTTAGGATTCCAAATATCCACCATCATGCTGACATTTCTCTTGAATTTTCTAGGTGTCAGAAATAGTGGCCAACACTCTGACAAGCAGTTGTGCTTGATCTTTGCCAGAATCCTTTGAAGTCCATTTCATCATTATTGTACTGCTGTTATACAGATGGGGTAAACAGAGGCACAAAGTGGTTGACTGACTTGCTCAAGATCACAGAACTGGGCTGGTGAGATGGTTCAGTGGTCTAAAGTGCCTGCTTAGGAAAGCTCAGGCAACTGTAGGGACTGCAGTTTGATCCCCGGCACCACATGCTGCGCCAGCCCCACCACCAGGGCAGGCTGAGCCGGCCATAAAAAAAAAATAAAGAAAGAAGCAAACAAATAAATAAAGTAAAAAAAAAAATTAAAAAAAAAAAAAAGATCACAGAACTGGCTAGTGGGGGGGGGTGTCCCACCTTCTTTGGTAGTGGGCTTTGAAACTGTCAATTTCTCTCAGCCTCACAGTCTCAGCTTTAAATTCTAACGTGATGATAGGAGGTTCTGGGATTTGGAGATTCCTTTGGTGGCTTAATTGTAGTCTTAAGGTGGTCCAACAAATGAGGCTGCATTTCCTCATTCAGGTATATTCCTTTGCTCCAACCACAGGTCATGAGAAGATCCAGCTTCCAGAGGCTTCAGCTAGCAGGCTGGGGCTAAGATTTCCAGCGTCCACTCTCCAATGCCCTGTGGGGCTGAAGGTTATAGTTATCCAATGTCTATTCCAGCCTTTCTGCAAGTCTGGCTTCTGGCTTGGGGAAGAGAAATTGGAAACATCTTCTTATTCACACAATACAAATATAGTGACCAAGGCCCACCCTGTTTACTCTTCTTGATTCCTTACCTTCTAAGCTATCAAAAACAAAAAGGACAGCATCTTTCTTCAGCGCA
>PVKN010009652.1:0-23502 GCA_004027915.1 Capromys pilorides
TAAGCATTTTAGGAGAGTGGTCTCACCTAGGAAATTTAGACACCTCACCTTATAAAGAAAAATATAAAAATGGGATGCGGATGCATCTCCATGTAGAATCCCCTATGTTCAAACCCTAGGATCTTCTGGGGAAAACATCAAATAAAAAACTTTTTCTGGTATCCAGAAATTCTAAATTTATCTTCAGGTATTTTACCTTTTCCTTGACTTACCACTTGACAAAAGTCTCCCAAATCAACACCAACAACAACAGAAAAAAAAAAAAATACAAGTGATCCAACCAATAGATGTTAACATAGCTTGTGAAAAATAAACTGGGAAATACTAGAAAAGAATGACCTTGTTTCTGAGGCACAATTTGACCTGAATAGTGAGAATATGAAGTTTTGATTCGTTGCATCAGAACATGACTCGTGCAACACAACACTCCATTTTCATAAACAACAATGGCAGCTGGTGAGAAGTTCTCAGATTTTGACTCACTGCACATCAATCAATACCTGTAGTTCAGTTCCTGTGCACCAAGTGAGAGGACTGGAGCAAATGATCAGGCTGTTCTTTCACAGCTCTGGCAGAAGTATAGGCTATCATCTTAATTAAAATGTGACTCAAGAAAACCAAAGGGAAAATCCTGCTCAGGCTGTCCACATTTAGCAAATCAAAGAGTAGTTACTCCTCTATGTCAAGCACAAGTTTTAATGAGCTGTATGTGTCAACCTTTAGAGAGACAAAAATAGATTCCAGAAATCTAAGTCTACATATACTGAAATTGTCAGATTTTTTTTTTTTTGGTAGTATCATAGGATCATTACTGTCATGGAAATGTGAACAAATTTCTTCTAGAAACATATAGAAGGGAAGAAGTTATGGATTTTACTCAGGATTTCATTTAGGAAGGGGTATGGTGGCTGGAAGTTGATAGAAGAACTCAAGTTTTCTAAAAGGAAGTGCCGGGAATACAGTGCAGTGCTAGAGCCCAGACCTCATGTGGAGTAGTACGTGGGTCCAGCTAGTTCCCATGTTCTGTGGTGGGGTTAAAGTCCACGCTGAGTGTGAGGTCTGAGCGTTCTGATTCCTGGAACCTCATGGGGATGCTCAGTAGCTGAGTCTCGTTGCAGCACAAATATTAGAGGCCAAGTCTAGAGAGCCTCTCTGAATACGCAGTTCTGCATTATTCAGATGTATGCTGGACAGAATGGAAATGTCTTCACAATGTGTAAGCAGAGGCTGATTGAGGGTCTTTGCATCCCGTGTAGTGCAGAGGAAGGATAGCTTGCAGGATGCTGAGATGAAGGGTAGTGGGTTTTGTGACAGATTGATAGCAGTATGAACTGAGATAGGTTGGATCATGTTAGAGTATGAATAACCCCCAAATATCATGGTACCAGGGACTGAGTCCAAGATCTTACATGTGCTAGACAAGCACTTTTCCTTCTCTGAACCACAACACCAGGCCAGCCATTTATTTTCCCATAGAGAATATATTGAATCCAAGTAGAGGTTTAGGGTGAGTCGCTACTTGCACTCATCTGGGGAATGAGGCTGGGAGCAGTCAATCTCCACGTTAGGATGAAATGAACAAGGCAGATCATACATCCTCTCTCCATCTGGAAGTGACTAATTTCACCTTTGCTCACATTTGCTGGGCACAGTCACTCACCTTGTTATGTCCAAATTTAAAAGGGGCTGAGCAGGGCCAGCGAGATAGCTCCGCTTAGGCAAAGTTAGGCAGGTGCAGAATCCTGGCACCGTATGCCGATCTAGCCCTGGCTCCATTCACTGGGATTCTTCTCTGCCCTCTTCTTGGAGAATTTGGTTAGAGTTACAGGCTTGTCTGAACCTAAGACCCAGCCAGTGCCTTCCTTTTCCTTCCCTGCCACAGCACTGTGTCTTTGTGCCTGTCATGACTCTTATCAAACTTTACCTCCGTTATTCATTGACCCTTTTGTTTTATCTGTTGGATTATAAAATTCTCCAAGAAAAGGGCATTGTCTGCCCACTGAAATCCATGGTTCTTAACACTGTGTTTGCAGCAGAGAAGAATTCCAGTGAATGCCAATTTAGCTAGAAAGAAAATGTTTCTCCTGAAAGAAGCACGTTGGTGGTTTTCTTTGTGTCCGTTATTCTTTATTTCCAGGTGCCAAGTCACTCCACTTCACAGAGAAAGGCCCTCCAGTGGAGTGCTCCCAGGCGAATCTCATCCTACCTGCAAATATTCAGCTGCTGGATAACAAACAAAAAGTGGTCTTAGAGACTGGCTTCGCTGTTTTGGATGAATGTCAAGTTGGAGGAAACATCACAAGTTAATGTGCATCGCTGACCCGGACTGTAGCTTCTAAAAATCCTTTTGTATTTGTGCAGCTTTATCTTTATAATTCCTTATGTGAATAATGTAAACACTGCTGCTTAATTTTTTTTTACCTACCAAGTGAGGCAAATTAATAAAAACAGTAATTGTGTCTGATGCTTTATCCCTTTCACAAAACATGGAATCAGTCACACCATAATGGCTCCAAATACTTACAAGTTTGAATTGTGTCTTTTATTTTTAACCTGAATACTGTTTCAGAGAATCTCAAATTATTTTTTTTATGATTCCTGTATTTGGCATTTTGAAGAGTTAACCATGTCTCTATCACAGGGATGGCACTGCATTCTACACGCTTTTAAGCTAAAAGGATGAAATTTCATTGCATTTATGGCTTCTTTTTACTTTATTAAAACTCAGTATTTTGGCATGACTTCCATTTTTTTGCAATGTACATTTAGCTGAAATACCACATCAAGGAAGGGGGAGGATCTTACCCGACAGTAATAGTGCATTGCTTGGCCAATTGCAGTCGCTTGGTATGGCCAGATGGTTAGAATCCTACAATCTCTACATTGTTTACATATCAGATTTCTTTGGTAGCCCAGAATAATTTGGACAGATGAGGCTCCTCATTGATAATTACATTTCCTTAACCACATTTTGGCGAATGCACATAAAAGGTAATAATAGCTTCCCGCAGTGTCCTATCCTGCAGTACATCAGTGCCCTAGACTCTGATAGGGCCTGACACTTATTACTTCAGTCAAGTCTTTCTAAAAGCAGAGGCTTCTGCAAAGTCTTTGCCCAAATGATATTGTCTCAAGCAGCACAGACTCCAAAACCTGATTGTCTGCAACCTTCCATGTATATATTTATGGGAAAACTCAAACTTTGTGAATCAAGCTTTATCAAGTGAAAACTGCAAAAAAAAAATTCTAGAAAGGAAAATATTTTTCTATTACCTTTCAAGACACAATGACACCCCTGAGGAATGTTCCTGTCCCTTTCTCCCAAAACTGCGAATACCTGCTCTCTTCTCTGGAGCAAGACTTGACTATTTGTGAGCAGGTGTTGTTTTGTTCATGCACTTAAGGACAAGAAAATATTCAAAACCATTATCCTGTAGCTTCCTTCATCAAAAGAGTAGAAACACAGATCAGTGATTTGCAAAACTGTATTTGCTATTCCCATGAATATGCATTGCCCCTGAATATCTCATCAGCTAGAGTTCAGCTATTCCATGCATTATAAAGTATATCTCCCCTGAAGAATATATATATATATATATATATATATATATATATATGTATTCATATATATATATGAATGTGAGTCTATACTAATACAAGTTTGGGAAATACAAAATACAATAAATCCTTTTAAAGGTGTGGCCCATATGAATATACTTTAATATACTTTAGTGTCTGTGAGATAGCCTCCATTAGTGTCTATATCTGCATTTATATAATATTTTATTTTTTACATTGATATTCTAATTTAATCTTCAATTTATCAAATTCATTTCATTGCTTATATCAGTTAAGAGCCAATCACGAGCCAGAAACCACATGGTATTCTGAAGAGGAGAAATGTAACGTGCAGAATGATTATACCTGGAGAATGAAGTTAAATTTGGATTTTCATCTAAAAATAACTAGGGACTATAAAGGCATAGCAGATCTAAAGAGCCACCAATGCCCCTTGGAGGTCCAGGGTGAGTCCTGTGCTCCCCTCCGGGGCCCAAAAGCGTCACTTTCCTCACTGAGGAGCACAGCTGCTGAAAACTGACCCTTGTCTATTACTTTTCACGTCAATATATTTCAAGCAACCCTAAAGAAATTGCACACAAATGAAACAGAAATAGAAGACTGTGATATTTCGGGATAAGTGTAGGTGTAGCCTTTTTGTTTCCATTTCAAATTCTCCCATTTAGTTCTTGTAATGCTTTCTTGTATATGTATATCATGCGCCAATTGCTGCTGCTATTTGAAAACTATTAATGATGGAACCTGACTACACAGCAGTGGGCAACCTAGCCTTTTCAACATTGGCATCCTGCTTCTTGTGCCACCTCCAAAGGAGAGTATTTCAATTCAGGAATTGCTGGAGTAAGAAAATCAGAGCCTGAGACAGTGCTAGAGGAATGGAAGGAAGAATGCAGAGGTTGCGTGTTCTTTAGGATAGGGTTCCTGGGGACATCTGAGAGGTAGGACATTACTGAACCTGGGCTTTGAATGATGCTCTAGGTTAGAGTCTTTCATATCATTAAGGAGATGATTTAACTTTTTGACTGTGGACAATATTAAATATAAACTTCCAATGAGTACTAAATAAAAGTGTCGTTTTAGAGTAGTCAGCATACAACAGATGACATGTTCCTTCTCAGTTCTCCAGAATTTAATCAATAAGTAAGGAGAAAAAGAACAATCAGTTATGTTTTGAAAAAATACATGATGATGTGGGGATCAAACCTCAGTCCCTATGCTTGCCTGAGTAGGAGCTTAGTCCACTGAGCTATCTCACTGGCCCAAGAACTGATATTTGAAGATCCATAAGTATTGTTTTGAAGTTTTATTTTATCGACTAAACATCTTTTCCTTGTATTATATGGTATAATATAACTTTGAAAAAGTCTCCAAACATAATATAACATGTATGAATGAAGTTAAAGTAGAGTAATTAATTTAACACATAGATTTATCAACCTAATTTCTTAGTGTATTCTATTTTGTGTAGTTTAAAAACTGTAAGTGACTAACTTGTGATGCAACTAAGAACTAAGCAAGGATTACATCCTAGAACTTCACAGGTGTATATAAAAAGGAATGTACATTGGTCAATGCATAACTCTGCAACTGGGTAATACTAAAAGGAAAATACTCATGAATTAATGCCATCTTACCATGAGATGCAGGCTTTGCTCAGATTAAGCCTGGTCATTTGGAGAGTTCAGTCATAAACTGATGTTTGTCATCAGTATAGATTTTTCTAACGGCATCAGAACAAGGCCTGAGGATGCTGTCTGGTACTTTTCATGGTATGAGTTCTTTTACTGAACAAATGCCCCTATAAGAGCAAATGTATCAAAATAAAATTACAGAGCAGGCATCTCACCAAGTTGGCTGGTGATTCTGTGACTCTTGAAGTTTCTTTGCCCGTGTTGTAATCAAAACTGTTTTATTTACTTTTTACTTGTCCCTCTCATGCAACATACTTTCCGTTGTGATATCCTAAGCTCTTCAAGGAAACCTCATAGCCCTCCTTGCAAATACCTCCAGGGCTGATAAATGCCCTGTCTCCTGCATGGGTGGGGCTCCACTCTGTGGAGGCCAGGCCAGCAGGCTGCTCTTCACCTGCAGTCGTTCACTTCTGAGCATGCGTGAATGCCAGCTCTGCGCCAGCTCCCTGCTGGGTGACTTAACAGGAAGTCCAGTGTGGATTTCCTCCGAGGAGGTCATGGTCTAGAGCAAAAGATTTTAAATTGACAAATTATAGTACCAACTTGCAATTGTCAGTGAGAGCTAGGAAGAAACAGTATTGCAGTGTTGTGATTCTGCACTTCTCTTCAGGAACTTGGTTCTGAATCTTTTTGTCTTAATCCCTGGGGGATCTAGAACAAGGCACCCGTTTTGTTTACTTTCAAATAATATAAAAATAATTCTTTTTGACATGTAGTTCTTCAATGGTGGAGTAACACAGAGTAGATTTTCTTCCCAAATGAAATAATAAACAAACAAGCACATAAAATAATAATTGGGACATATTTTGTACTTATACCAACTCTGCACAAAGCATGTAAGCATTATGTACCACAAACACATACAGAAAGAAAAAAAGTAAGAATGGGATCAAGAAATGGACAGAGGAGGGATGCAGGGAACAGAAAAGGGATAAGAAATGAATTAAAATGTGTTATGAACGTGTTCCAACACCCTACAAGAAGGTACATGTTCCATATTACAAATACATATCAATAAACTAAATTTCTGCTTCTCTTTTTAAATGCAAGCCAGAATTATTATGGGGAAAAAAAAAAAAAAACACTGTTGATCAAACAATGTAGTGATATTGGTCGGATGGGACGTAAGCTCACTTAAGCTCACAGTGTTTGCTTCCAGGAAAGTATTTCAAAATAATTGACATCAATGAGTCTTATATGGTGTGTGATATATTATTTATTCAGATGTATGCACTACTTTCAAAGAACATGAATTTTATATTTCAAATAATGCTTAATTGTGCTTTTGTTTTATAAATAATTCTAATAAAAGTAGAAAGAGTGAAATAGATATTTCGCTTATAACAAAGGTACTTTCAATTTAAATTACTTCTTAAGCTCAAACCTTGAAGGCCTTCTGCCTCCTCCTCTACTCATGTCAGGAAACTCACTGGAATGAGCCAGAATGATATTCATTTCAAAATTCTTTTAGTCCTTTAATCTTAATATTATTAATGTTTATTTCATCCATTTATTCAGTAATGCAACTTAATTAATGCAAAATTATGCTTTGGGTTGTACATAATATAACAAGAACTTTTGCTTTTTTAATGTGAGGTGTCATAGAAAAATTTTGGTCATAGAAGTTTTACATTTTTTCCATAGGAATTCCTTTTGGAATAGTAATAGGCCTCCAATGAACCATATTTTCTATATTAGAATTAAGACTTAACACCTTTGTAATAGCATCTATTCTAATTAGTCATGTGTGTACTGCTTATGCCTTTCTATGTTGGGCTGGGCAAATAAATGAAACAGTGTTTCTAGTAAGGAAATAAAAAATTGTGTTTCTATCGGAACACCATTGGCTGAAAGTAAATAAGAGAAGTCAAACAAATGCTGAAATGGTTGTATTATTCAATTTCCCATCCATGGGAAAAGATACTCAATACCCACACTGGAAGAATAATTATCATTTGCTTCACAATTTTGAAGGATCAGTCCATAGTCAAAGGCAGAAATAGGTCCAAGACAGAAACAGCACAATAGAAAGGCATGGCAGAGGAAAGCCACTCTGCATGGTGGCCAAGGAACACAGAGAGGAACCAAGAATTAAGCATACAGCCCCAGAAGCCACACCTCTGTGTGCTACCTGCTATAAAGAGGCCCCTGCTCTTCCCAGTGTATTCAGTCACGAACTCACTTATGTACTAATCCACCCATGAATACAGCACCAACAGGATCCGTTCACCTTTGAAAGCATCACCACCGAACACAGGAGACTTTCCAAGGGTATTTTTGGTCTGACCATGATAGATACCTAATCTCATACAGAAATAATTATTATTTATGAACTCAGCATTTGCTGAAAGTCCCACATATGTCAGGCACATAGCTATAAACACAAAGATAACTTTCTGTGTCCTCAAGCCCCTTAGATGTGAAGAAGAGAGATAGATGATGCACAAGCGAATGTGTAACTATGTTTATTCATGTGTGTGTGTGTGTGTGTTGCCACACTGCAATTAGCATGGAGTAAATAAAACAGAGAGAATAATGAGAGTGCTCTGTGTGATGATTCCATGTTCCTTATTAGTAGGGTAGACTGGAAAAGCCCAACTAAACAGTTAGCTCTTGAAACAAGAACGGAGGGAGATTAGATAAAGAGATACAGATAGACACACACAGACATGCATGCACACACACACACACACACACACACACAAGATCCAGACAGAGGGGACCGGAAGCACAAAACCCATGAGGCAAGGCATGTTGGTCCTTTAAAGTATCTGTATGGTTTAATATGAACCAGAGTAAGCTAAGCGTCAGCACATAAATTCGGAAGGGACTCAGAGAAGGAAATGATGGAGGTGGTTTCAGTCCCTTTTTCTTCTGGGATGTATAGGCCCCAGATGGACATGGGCAGAGGTGTGGCATAGTGTGAATTCTCCTTTACAAGGATCACGTTGGATGTTGTGTTAAGAACAGACTGCAGCTGCAAGGTCAGAAGCAGCCACACCGGCTAAGAGCTTATTACAATAAATAGATGATAAATCATGACATCTTGGGCCAAAGTTGTGAGAATGGTAGTGGCAGGAAGTGCTTTAGTGCTGAGCATTGAGCCAATACCATTTACTGATGGATTCAATATGAGACGGGAGAGACAAAGCTTTGTTTGTGTTGCATTAGCCTGAGTACCTGGAAGAATGGCCCTACCATTGTCGGAAACAGAGAAGACTCCCGAATGGGCTGGAGGCAAGGGGACGTTCAGAGTTGGGGTCTGGTTACAGACGACATGCCAGGGTTACTGGAATATTTAATCTTTCAGGGCAGAGTTCAGACAGAGCACTCTAAATGGAGATTGTTATTTGGAAATTGTCATGTTTACTGGGATATATTCATCTGGAAGCTTAGTGTAGATTATTAAGAGTGACAGGAATTCAGATATTGAGATGAGAATAAAACATGAAGAATGCCAGCAGAGTATAGTATTATAGATTTGAATAGAAAAGTACTTGGAAAATTCCTGGCCTCTTTAGTTATGTTCCAGAATACAACTTCTGTACAATATGAGAACAGAGGCAAAGGAACATTTTGTATATAATGTGTGACCCACTGGTTGTACTTCAATATTGGAAGATATTAACCAGCAAAGTGTTTGAAAAATGTGTTACCTGTCTGTATTGAGCAGTGCCCAGTGTAGCACGTAGATTCTCATTCCCTGCTAATCTGGAGATCTTGGGTAGGAAGAATTAAATTTTACTTCCTGAAAAGGAATTTTCTTAACTTATAGAAAAAGAAATAGAATCATTAACAACTCAGGATTAATTCAGTAAAGACACATACATCACTTAGCTGTTTTGTATCAGCTTCTGTACCAGAATGAACGTGCATGAAAATTTCTTATTGAACAGCCATTTAGGAAAGTTTAAGACAATGAAGAAAACACTAGCAGTGGAGAGTGATAAATGACTTACGAATGAAGGGCTAGGAAACAAAGGGTGTTTGTACCAGGAAAACCTGGTAGCTAAATATTCCAGGACAATAAGAAACACATTCTTTGTTTCTGAATTCCTGTCTTGTAAGAATTTTCTTAACTTGTGCTCCAGCCTCTCCCCTCCTATCTGAGACTCATCTTTATGCCTAGTCACTTCCATGTTTAGTGTTACATATGCTGCTTTTTTTAGTTGCTTAAAATACAGTTTATTAGTAAGCGTATGACAGGCTTCTTGGTGAGCTGTGAAGGCAGTTGAAGTTAGCTACTGAGGGAACAATTGCTTCACTGCTTGTCCCCAAGCAAGCCACTTCACTGATGCTGTTCAGTTGTTTATCCATGAGGTGCCTAAGAGAAGTAAACATCTCCAGGCTAACAGACTCCACATGCGCTAGCTTCTTCGAAACTAAGCATCAAAATTAATGAAGTTGTGAGGCATTCTATTACTATCCTTAGATTTCCCACTGTATAGTTTGCAGACTTCATGCAAATGAAGTTGATAGGAATCCAGCTATCTCCAAATATATTCTTTTGACCTAGATAGTACTTGTTTGCTATAGATTAGCAAAACACACATTTCCTGGAGAATTTGGGTAGAAATGATAGATTTCCTTTTGCTTTATTCTTTCCAGAGCAGTTTAGAATGTATTCTCATTACTTTGTATTACCATTTTTTTATAGTACAGATGAATCTTGATTAATTAATTAGTAAAATCAGTTGCATACCTGCAGTGTGCCAAATGTTCTTATAATTGCTGGAGATCGGCAAAAGTTGTTAAAAATATGGTTTTTGTCTGAATTCACTGATTTTGATTAAATGAATTAAAAAGGAAATAGACTTAAAAAGAAGAAAAACATTACAAAAGAAAGTTGTTTCGGTGCCTTCTACTTTCACTTCTAGAGACGAATAGATGAAAATATGCAAAAGATCAGCTCATTTGTTTCAAATAGTATAATACAAGTATCACCAGGCAGGCCTTATTCTGAAGTGATAATTTGCAAATCTATTGGAAGTCGAAAACACATGCCTTTCACTGCCAGAATGAGACAGGTCTCTTTGAGATCTCCTGTCTCCCCAAGGGATCTACTATAGTTTTGTTTTGCAGTGTGATTATTTTTGGCCTTTGTACCTTTGTAGGTATTTTATTGATGACTTTTAGTGGACATCGGAGGTATCCAATATTTTAGCTCTACTCTAAGACACAAGCTCTGGATTATTATTCATGAATAGTGTGAATATTGTGAAAAGACATCTAAGGGGAAAGAAACGGAGTGGGAGATTTTTATATGTACACACAATTTTGAAATGTTTACCAAGAGGTCTAATTTTCTGAATTTGTATTTTGATGCAAAGTTGTTGGTTTAAAAGAAACCTGTAATTCTTGAGCAATAATATTAAAAATTATAGGATTGTAAAAGCAGAGTGAAATCAAAAAGAATTCAAGATTTCCCAGGTTTATGTATGAAACTAGGCTGAGTAAACACAGTTGGATTATTTTGATCTGACACTGAGTCTTCTATGAAGCTAAAATGTTTATAGAGTGAGTCCAGAGAGGAAGAAATAAGGACTGAGGAGCAGAAGCTCAGAAGTAGACAACAGAACCTTAGACTAGAGATCTGAAGAGCTTCTTCAGACGTCATGTTTTGATGCGGTAGATCGTGTGGTCTGACATCTCTCCCACAGCAGAATTCAGCATCTGCTCCCCGGGTCTCTTCAAGCAACAGCACAGGCTCACTTATTCTTTGCTGAGCAGGCTATGTTTGATGGATTCTTTTCCGTCTCCATTGTCTCTTCACTCTGGCACTACAGAACTCTGAAATGTTATGTGTTAAGGCACATAGACTTACCAATAAACAAGACTAAACAAAAATACTTTATAGTAGCTCTTAGGTCAATAGAAGCAAATACAATATTTTCCCTAGGTTCAGAGATACTGAAAACAAATGGTCCTTAAAGAGTTTCCATAGGGTAAACCCAAAGTGATGAGGTGCCCTCCCCACCAGTGGTACTCAGAAATACAGCACTTTATTTTGGAATTATAATTCATTTGCATGCCTAGATACTATTTATGTAATATTACTTCATACACAGTGAATACCAAGCATATGCCTAGCATTTCCTGTGCATTATATAAAACTCTTTAGGGTTTCCATAAGTTATCCTGAGAAGGAAAAGGTCAAGAAAATATTCTGTATGTAAATAACTGGAAAACTGAAAATTGGGAATTCAAATCTGGTTTGTGTGACTTCAAAATCCACTCTCTGGAGCCTCTTCTTGTGCACTCCTGTGATCTGATCTGTGATAGCTTAGTTATGTCTGAGCAACAGATAGAGGCGCAAAGTTCTTGAATCCTGAGGTCCTTGCATATTTGCCATGATTTATGCAGGTTCTATGCTGATTCATGCACTCCTTATAGCCTTCCGTTCACTGCCTAAGTCACTCTCCTGTCCTAACTGCCCCTGATTAGATGCAATTATACCACTGTGCTTGCACCTCAGCTGTAATATCTGCCTGTGCAAATGATTCAACACCATTCTAGCTTCTTTCATAAACATTATGATTATGGTGATTCAGTGAGGGCTTGACCCTTTCCCTGTGAGAGAAAGCTCTTCAACCACTCAACAACACTGCATTTCTTATAGCTCAGTATCACTGAGATCAAAAATACTACAATCAAATAATACCCTGAGGACATCATTCTATTACAGCTTCTCCTTTTTGAGTTGTCACAGGGTTAGCAAAGCACCTTCACTTACTTTAGGGGACAGATTACCATATGGCCAATGGTTTGCTGGTGTGCATTTGCTAACCATGCATGACCAAGCTTCCATAAAATGCCAGACTTTCCTGAGCCACATGTTGTTAATTCTTTGTGTTTTTAAAACCTCATCTTTTCCATGTTCCCGGAAACCACTTCTTCATAGCCATAATAACCTCAGAATTTTCCCTTTTTATCATTGGAGGTTGGCTATGTATTATTAGAAAGAGACAATGCATACAAATGCTTGGTAAAAATCCCAGATCTGATTTAATTATGAAAGTAAAATTGTTTGAAATAAAATTACTGTACAGGAAACAAGAGACAATGCATACTAGCAGTCTTTTCTAGAAGCTTTTCTTTTGCTTTGTGCTGTGGATAAATGAGATCGGAGACTAACCAGTGGTCCATCTTCCTTTACCGCTTATTGTATAGGGATCTTGGTAGTTTAAGGTGTGTAGGTAGGTAGAAGAGTAGACAATAAATGGATAGAGTCCTACCAAGAATCCTGATGGAACTTCTGACTTTTCATCAGGAGGCATGACTTTCTTTTTCAGTGACAAACACTGGGAAATAGTCCCATGTCTTACTCCATTAAACTACTGACATCCTGCAGTGTCATTGTAGATATGGTCATGACAATCATAGTTGCAGTAACACAAAACTATTGTCATTGTTCACTAATTATGCACAGCACAACAATCACAGGAACACATTTTAATGAGACTTCACCAAGCCAGAGCAGGCTGCACCAGCAGCAGCTGGCACGAGAGCCAGATCTCCACCAGCGAGTCAGGGATGCAGCCTGGCAGCAACCCCAAGATCTTGCCAGGTTTGCTATTATAATCTGAATGGACTCATGATTTCTCTACTAGCAGCTGAGAATTCTAGCAGTTCCCTAAATGATGTAGGGAACTAAATCCGCTTATGCTAACTAAAAATAAGAAATCTTTGGCCAGGACAGGAGCACTTGTGTCACAGTTTCCTTCCTTCCCCAGGCTCGTTCATGACATCCTATTGAGGTGCTCTCAATTCTACATGAGGAAGCTGGCCTTCACTGGCTTTTCGGCTACACAATGGGGAAAACATCACCCATTCCCTAGAACTGTTGCAAATGCTCTTCCAGCAATGCTTATGCTGAGCACATGTTCTGTTCTACTTCTTTCCTTTTCTCACATGTGCATGCTGTAGATGTAACAGCTATGTGATGCACAGAGATTGCTGCTATCTCTCTTCTCAGTAGGATTTATGAGAGCCTGAAATACAGAGCTACCTTAGAATCATTTTTCTTTTTTTTACAGCTTTCTTCAATGCCTGGCAATCGATTGAATAAAGAATGATTTTCCATAAAATAGCTCTTGTTTGTACTGGTGAAAGACAGAATAATGAGCTCTACAGAATAGGAATTTGATTGAATACAACATTTATGTTCTTAAGGGCTCTAAGCCTTAAGTGCAAATCAGAAAGTGGATACCTATGAAATAAAAGAATCATTTGTCTTTATAACAATAATGTATATTCATAAATAAAATGCATATGTAGTGCTTAGAGCCCTTTCACAGATAAGCAGAGTCATGCTTCAATTCAGAGTCATGCCTCATGAATATGACATGTAATTTGGAGGAAATTAATTTTAATGTGGTCATGAGGATGACTTTATGTTAGTTTGTTATTTGGGGAAGAAGAAAGGATTGTGTAGAGCTTGTGAATAATGAGTACAGAGTTTACAATTACATGTTACTGGGGTGCCGGGAAGCATATTATTTGAGGTATTAAAGAAGGTTCAGTAATGAAAATCACAAAGGGCTTGATAATGAGAGAGGAGGAATTTCATTTGATATTTTCAGTGTCTTGATCAAGAACAACTTGCATATGGATTGGCCATAGAAACTACTTAATTGGAAGCACCGAGTGTCTCACTTACACATTCCCTTATCTGATCAAAAACAGAAAATCAAAAAAGATACCTGACGTGGAACTTGGAAAATCATTGCACTAAAGTGGTTTATAATTCTTGTTTTGAAATTGTTTTTGCTCTTTTGGCACCCACCACTTGTAGTTTATTACTTTTATTTCTCATCAGAATCTTGGGAAAGAGAAAAATATAAGGACGAAAATGTAATCATCATAGAACTCCAAAATGTAGAAATACTCATATATTATCTTTAGTACAGAAAAATTAAGTCACTTGGCTAATTTGTTACACAACCAGTAAAGGCAGCTAGTGTGCAAAACCCTGTTTTTCAGTCAGGGTATTCAAGGGAAACAATACAAGGACACATAGTTAATAGAATTACTTTGTAATAGCCACTCAAAGAGTCATATGCAAAGAGATGCAAGGAATCTGTCCACACACAAGGTTAAATAATCCAATGGTGGACCTGGATTCCATAGCAGTGTCCTGCATGAGTCCAGCTGTAGACCTAGAGCCCATAACAATGCCCCCAGTGAGTCCACCTGGAGGCCGAGGGCCCATGACAGTGCCTCATACAGGCCTGTTTCACGGATCCACACTGGGAAGGCCCCGAAGGCCAGTGGTGGAAGCTAGAAAGTCTGTACCTGTGGGATGAAGGATCTGTGTTTTCAGCCTGAGGGATCTTCGTGGAGCCAGGAAGTGATGCTCAAAGTGAGAGCAAGAGCTCCCCTGAAAGGTTTCCCAGCCATCCTCAGCAAAATCAAGGTCCAGAGCTCCTCTGCTCATGAGAACAGCCATGTCCATATCAGGAAAGCCAACATGACAAGTTTCTCCAGGAGAATTAGCAGTACACCATCTTTCCCTCTGGAGCCAGGAAGTGCTGCTCAGAGTAAGAACCAGAGATGCTCCAAAGTGAACTGTAGCTGTTCTCAGAGACAATAAGGTCCTGATGAGATCCTGCACCTTTGATGATAAGAACAGCCAACTTGACATCAGGAAAGTCAGCATGAGAGGTTTCCCAGGAGAACCACGAGGAAGCAGCAGCCCCTAGCACCTATTCTTCTGCTTCAGTTCTGCCTCCTATGCTGCCTGCAACCATCCTCTGGTGGGGCTCCCACACCCAGTATCACACTGATTCATTTCAGCTGGGAGTTACAAGTGGACCACAGCTGCCCATCCACCACATGAGGTGATCAGGTGCGAGTGTTTGTAATTTACACCATTACAGTGTCATAAAATAAATACTTGCATATGCAAAAGTTGTCATTAGTTCACTGAGTAGCTTACTTAAACCCTGCATTTTTATTAGTGCAGTGTCACGTAACAGATTGGAATCATTCTCTTCTGGTAGGAAACATGATTAGTAAAATCTTTCAAAGCATATTGATAATCATGGGTTAAGTTTCTAAACCTGAAATAAATAAATACCTAAATAAGTACATAATGCTTTCTAGCATTCAAATGTGGAAAGAGGAGTATGCTTTTATTCCCCTTTTCTATTTATATTGTGCCGAGGGGAAGTTGGGAACTGTGCAGTATACTTAGCATGGAAAATCCTACATGTGATATTAAATGTAGTTGATCTATCGCACATTTTTTGAACATAAAAGAGAAGTGGAGGCTGGTTTAAATGGAGCCTTGGAGATTAGAAGTTATCACTTATCACCAGTTGGTGGGTAAGCTTATGATAACTAATGTAGAAAAATATCAAGCAACTAACTCTCTTTCTATTGTTTCTTCCTTTAACTGGGGCAGTTTTTTATTGCCACTGCAGATGAGAATTCAAGGTCAGACAGAAGCTTCTAGTGCACCACACTGTGATTTCTGGATTTCTGGAGGGTGTAGGAGTAGTGACGTTCATTGACTTAATCTACAGATGTATTGAACTGCAGACACAAAACTGGGACCTCACGTAGTGTCGTCTGTCCACATTTACATCGCTAGTCCACGCTCTTTGTCTAGGTTCATACCAGGAGAACCTGTGAGGGTGTGTTTCTCCCCATAGCTTCTTGGTGGAGCATCTGTTAGCAACAGCTGAAGTAGCAGCAGGCAGATAATACATTGACATGGATTTCTTTATAATTCTTTTTGTTCCTCTGAGATGAAGTGAGCTCATTCCTGCACTCCTGCACTATCATTAGGTTTCCTTCTGTCTCTTTTTCATGCTCCACTCCGACTTTCCTCTTATATTGCATGTTTTGTATTGAAGCTTGCTGCGCTTACTGATTTCCAACCCTGGCTACCATGAATGATTACCAAGTATATGGGATTCACTGCAGAAAAACATTTATCTTCCGATCACTTGTTAGTGTGACAGTGGCATACAAAATGTCACATGAGGCTGGTTCAGTGTGTGAAATCATTGCTATGTGCTGTCATTGAAAGACTGAGAACTATAGAGTATGTTATTTATTTATTTATTTATTTATTTATTTATTTATTTTCAAAATGTATTTTGGACAGGGTCCCCAGGGTATCCAGGGTCTCACTATGTAGATCGGACTTGTAGTGATTCTCCTGTTTTCAACCTCCCAAGCGCTAGGATTACAGGCCTGCACCACCATGTCCAGTCTCAATCACTATCTCAGCATGCCCTGGGGGCAGGGCCTACACAGCATGCTGGGGATCAAACGCCTGCCGCTATGAAGATCACATTATTGATTATGCTGTGAGATCACATTATTGATTATGCTGATTAGAATCTGAAGAATGTAGTTGTTGAAAGCTAAAATAAAAATGACCAAAAAGTCCTCTCTCTGGATCCATGCCCGCTTGCTAGATGACAAGCTTCCCCATTTAATCACTATTTAATCAATTTTGTGTGAGCCATTATACCTGTAATCCTATTGGTGAACCATATTTTGTCCCACCTCACACTCACCTTGTGAGTTCCCATGCTTCCACCTTTGACCCAACTCATGTAGTATATTTGGTCTATAAAAATCTCTAGAAAAGACAAATTCCTTGGCAACCTGCAGAGGTCCCCCTCTGTCCTTTTCTTGGACAGAAGCTTGTTTTCCCCCAATAAATATATTATTCTGAACTAATGAGCTAATATTGGCAAACTACATACTAGACGATTCAGGAAAGGCCCTTTGCAAATGGACTTTCTCATTAAAATGATAAACTAGTTTTTCATTTCTCCATAAGGTTTTTATTTATCCATAAGTGTTTACCCATAAGTTTTCTTATCCATTGACATTTCTTGAGTTTAAGAACTTTGTGTTACTTGGATCGAATATGTAATTGTCAGTCTTTGCCTATAAAAAGTAATTTTTATACTTTAGGCATAGTAGTGCATGCCTATAATCCCAGCACTCTGAGGGAAAGAGCATTACAAATTTGAGCTCCTGTCTCGAAATTTATCATGACTTGTCTATAAAAAATCAACCTGATAGGCATGAATTAAAACATATTAGTAATGATTTTATTTTAAAACTTACAATCTAGATAAGCATACTTTGCATATGAAGCATATCATTTTCAGTGTTATACATTCTATAATAATGGGATAAAATCAAATTCTTCCAGCATGCTGGACCTTCATTCTTCTCTCAGGGCACGTATATTTTTGTGTGCAAGGTGCGGAGTTGTTAGTGAAAGCAGCAGTGTCACAGTGTATTGTTAAACCATGATATTCTCTGAGGTTACAAAGTCAGCATGAGTATTGTTGAAAATTTGTTTCTCCTTTATCCTTTTTCCCCATGGTTAAGCTGCCATCTCTTACTTCTTTATGTTCTGGAAGTTTCTGTCATGCCATGATAGCGACAAATTCAAAACAGAGAGTGAAGATGCCAGGACTAGGAGTCTAGTGAGTTGAGACCAAATGAAAGCCATAGGTCTGAGCAGGTGATATATTAAAACACATTGAGAAGTTGATAATTACTTATTCAGAACATAAAGCAAAAATTGGGGTGGGAACTGTGTCAAAGAAGGAGATACTGAGGAGGGACAGGGGTCCATATAAGGGAATAATATTTAAGGGCCTTAAATTAGAAAAGACATGGTAAGTGGCACATTGCATAGCTAATATGTGTGAAATACAATTAGAGTAACACTGTAAAGGAAAACAAAACTCCACCAAGAGCAAACTTAGGGACTGCTGGCTACTGCCTGATTATCACTTTCTTTTCTTTCTGAGAATTTAGGTGACTATAAACTTGTGAGAAGTGTTTTTTATTGATAGGGAAACACAGGCTCATTGATCTGGCAGAAGTCTAATTTTTTCAAAGGCAATGGTTCTGTTTCCCTAGAGGGTCATTAAATATTAAACACTAAATTCTGAAAGCACTTGATTTGCTGTTATAATCCAATGGATTCTAGGGAGCCATATAGTTAATATATATCGAATGATATAGTGACTCCACGGGCATAGAATTATGGTTCTCCGCTGCTGTTGGTATTTCCCATAGGAACCATTAGGAAATTGCTGCCAATTTGCTGGCCACAACTCGAAGGGTACTCTGCACAGTTCATAGGTAGAGACTAGGGATGCCACTAAATATCCCACACTACAGAGTACAGCATATTAAACAAAACTACTCAGCCCCTAACAGTGTCACAGTGGAGAAACACTTCCCTGGCTAACTATGAGGATAGGGGAGGAAAGTGAGATTCTAAAGCACCCTTGGAGGCCTGCTGATGGAGAGACATAAACTGAGAAACTCCAGGGTGGTTGTGTTACCTTTCAGTGTATGTTGGGAGAAGCCATTTAGCACAAGAATTCTTTCTTTCTTTCTTTCTTTCTTTCTTTCTTTCTTTCTTTCTTTCATTTATTTCTTCTCTCTGGGTTTGAAGAGCAGTGGTGTTAAGAAGCCTTTTCTAAATTTACATAGCCAGCACTCTTCTCAGTTATCGCAGAAGGTGAAATGACTATAATAATGAAGTGATGCTCCTATCTGGTCATAACCCTTTGCTATTATTAACTGAGGATTTGTAGCATGACAGCCATGAGTCACAATGAGCTTTGGTGGTGAGGATATATGGATGGGTCCATCTGGCGAATGGCAGAAGATGCGACCATAGCCATGGAAAGTAGGCACAGTCATGAAATCAACCTTGCCTATGTTTTCTTCTTTTATCTGATAATGACCTCTATAGGACACTAAGAATGTAGACTTTTCTGCCTCTTATGAGACACAAAAGGCTAGCATGTTATTCTCATACAAGTATTAAACAATTTGCCTTAGAGTTGTCTCCTTCAGCCAAATAGTACCCATCGAAGCTAACCAAAAACGATTTTTCTTTCTTTTTTATTCTTAGCCTTATCTGTTCTCCATAAAATTGAAATAATTAAAGAAAAAGCATTCACATGACCATCCTAATATATTTTGCACACTAATTCCCTCCAGTTAAATAGATTCCCTAGTGTCTGTCCTGTAATGCTGATTTTAAACCAGTCATATCAAAGTCACCTGATTCTATGGCTTTTGTCTTAATAAATGTTTGAAATGGATGTGTGAGTGAAGAATGTGGAAGCCGAGCAAACTGCTCTGCAGTTAGGGTACCAGAAACACAAAGGAAAATGAAAACTGAAAACCGTATCATGGACGTGGTTGATCTTCTTAAGAGGAAAACTGATTAATTTTCACAAAATCACTGTTTTCCATTCATGAATTTTGGACTGATGGAGCTCATCTCTGGCATTTGCACACCCACACACGTTCTAAAGCAGATGTAATTTTTTTTCTCTCTTGAGCTTCATGTAAGGAAAACCACAAACTCGATCCACATTTGTTCAACTGAGTTGATAGTAATTTTTCTTGTAGTGGAAATGGCAAAAATACACCATTTAAAGTGGTAGCAAGATAAATTAGTGAAAAGGGCGTCAAAAGCACTTTTGTTCCAGTTCACTAAGGAGGACTCTGGCCTCTCATTTATTCTGCAAAAAGTGCTTTGGCAGTAGATAATGAAGCAGTGGGCATCTACGTATAGTGTCTCGGTTCTATAAAATGTAGTACTTTGCAAAGGCTGGTTATTAAAAATGGTATAAAATGTCCACTCATAGATAACTTTAGAAGATGAAAGTGAGGCTGCCTTCAATTGCTTTGCTTTTATCTTGGAGCGAATGCCCCAGGGGTAAGGACTTTGAGTGGTTTGGAAGAGCCGTCTCTCAGAACCAGCTTATTAACATTCCAGGTCACCATGGCAGGCACATTCTGTTCCCTTGTCGTGTTGCTCCTTAGCCGGTTGCTTCTCTCTCTCTCTCTCTCTCTCTCTCTCTCTCTCTCTCTCTCTCTCTCTCTCTGTTTTTTTCTCTTCTCTCTTTCTTCTCTCTCTCTTTTCTTATTTTTTTATTTTCCTTCAATTCATCTGCAGTTTTCTTTCTCTTTTTCCTCTGACTTGTCTCTCACTGGGCCTGCCTCTCTTGTCTTTTCTCAAGTCTTCACTTGTCCCTCCCTCATTCCTTCATCTTTCTTTCCCAGCCCATGTGCTGGATTTGAAATAACGAAGATGAGCTCATTGCTGTGCTTCTCACCAAGTCCAAGGGAAGGGCAGACGCTGTTAGGGGAGATTGCAAAGCAGTCAGCATGCTCAAGGAAGGAAGGGTGAGTGACTGCCAGCAGCTATGAGTAAGAAATTACCACCATCGCCATTGATAAGACAGTTATCATTGACTGTAATACACCAGTCATGACAGAAAGGTTAAAAAAATTATTGCAGAGTCCCATCACCTCTCAAATGATGAATGATGAAATACCAAACTAGATTACTTTTAATGTATAAGTTAAATTGGTTTCTCCAGTTTTTAAGATGATAAAAGGTGACAGCTTGTACACCATTTATACCTAATACATGAACACAGGGTCATGCTAATTTTAGACTATTAAAACCTGAAATGGAATGACAGTTTGGAATCCTTTTATCAGAAAATACATATGTACTCATGCCTTTTTCATTCATTTTTGTGATCATTTTTTGATGCAAATGAAGCTCGCAAATGGGTTTGCAATCTTGTACATTAAAAAATAATCATTTTGAAAATTTTCTCCATTGATTACACAAGGCACTATCCGGACAGGTGTTTAAGATTTTAAGAAAGGTACTGTGATAAAAGACAGATTGGCCTTCACCTGCCAGTCCTCACCTGTGCTTCGAGTATTCTTATGCCATCATTCTTGCCACTTTCTGCAATGGTTCTCAGTGAGCCTCTTTCCCAAGCCTCTTTTTGTAGCTGCCTCAATGCCTTGAGTTAATTTAAAACTTAATGACAATTTCTGTTAAACAAAAACATTATGATGGAGCCCAATGCCCTTATTCATTGCAGCACATACCATGCAGCTTTCCTTCAGGAAAGGCTGATGTGTTGGACAGCCTCAGGACACACACACACACACACACACACACACACACACACACACACACACACACCAGCCACGAGACGCTGAGGACATGGATGTGAAAAGGCTTGCAGAAGGGCTTCAAAGGTGCCAAGAACAATCTGATAAATGTGCACAAAGTGAGCTGGAGCATCCATGTGGAACTAGTGGCATTGTATGTTTTACCATAATTTTAAAAATCTAAACCCTGTCATTTTCTGTTACAGCTTGTAAAGTCAATATTCATATAATAAAAAGCACAAATATATGTTGCCTATGAAAATAGTTAACTTCAAATGGTTGAGCTGATGATGCTGGCTTTTATTATACAAGTGACAAAGGATAGATACAATGATGGAGCAGTACGTAAGATCATGCTAGGTAGTTGCAGGCATTGTGGATGCTTCTCCTAACTGTGCTTCATCTTTCTTTAGGACCATTTTCTTCTCCATTTAGGTTCTAGTCATACCAGCTGCAACAACCACAGCAGCAGTTGCCACTGAAGAAGCATCAGAAACTTGGCAGTAACTTGGCAACACTCTTATTGGTCATTCTATTAGGTGGATATTATTAATTACCTTTAAACACAAGGCTTCACCATTTTAAGTGTGGCGGACCACATCATGAGCAACAAGCAAAAGGGCTGACATAGGACACTCGGCTGACTTGAGACTTTAGTTTTGCTCTATCTAAACTCTAGCATAGCATGAGTGCCTATGTAGTCTTATCCCCAGGGTAACATGAGCTGAGAGCAAGAGGAAAATGTAGAATAAGAGAGCGCATGCTTTTATGTCTAGATTTTTCAAATTTCTAAAGACAAAACAATGGCACCCAGTGGCAGCTGCCAGCAGGAGAGGTCTATGTAGTGGATGTGGCAGTAACAGTTTTGAAAATAAACAAATCTATGTTTCTTCAGTAAAAATAGATTCTAGGCCAGGGATGGTGAACCCTTCAGAGAGGAGTCTTCAAACTATGACCCCCAAACCCACTTATTTGTCACACAGTGCCAACACTAAATTAAACCTGATGACTGAGGTTTTATCTGAGAGGAAAAACAACAACCTGATACATTAACATCTTTGTCTTAAAGGGCAAACAAAATAACATGCATGCCATAGATTCACCACTGCTTTTCTAAGCTGTGTCAGAATAAAGATATGGGGCAGGGCAGTGCTTAATTGAGGATAAAGAACACATGACAACTGTCAGCAGATGAGTCCTAAGAATAACCCAGCCTTCATCAGCTGGTGGAGTATTCATGATGTACCTACATGTCCAAAGATAATTTGCCCTTTGCTAACAGTAAAATTGCTAAATATTAAAAATATGCTTCTTGCACTGATAACTGATGGGGTAGGGTTCACCTTTTAACTGTATTACACTAAAATAAAAAAAAAAAAAAAACTCATGGGATAGAGCACCAGTTTATCCAACTGAACAGAGGGTTTGCTTGGTCTGCTGTTATTAAATTCCCTGCATAAAGTACACTATATATAGTAATAAGAACCTTTTAAAGAGTGTCCAAAGTGCACCCCAAACCCCACTTAGTTATTGCAAAGTGCTAGCACTGCAATGACACATGAATGCTGAGATTTTAGTTTAGAAAAAGCAAGTCACCCATTCATTAACATCTTTTGTCTTCAAGGGAAACAAATAATGTATATGTCTTAGGTTCTCTGATCATCCTATAATGAAATCCATTTAAAATTATCATCTTTTTGGCCGGGGTTCAATCCCTGGCATATCATGTGAGACCCTGTAGACCCTGTACTAAATACATAAAAAAAATAAAATAAAATAAAATTTAAAAAATCACCTTTTGAAAATGTTTTAGAATGGGGAAGAAAGTAATATTCAAAAATACAGTACTGTTATGAAGTTATAACTTTTGCCTTAAGTGCTTTTGAGATGTAAGTTTATCATGTAAGTGTAATGGTTCCTATAGTATTAAAAGGAGAATGAAATGCTTTTACATAAGTCAGAAATTAATACAATTTTAGGGGACCTATTTAGGAGATAGAGAGTTGGATAGTGAAATTCTACAAATCCAACGTGGATCTTAGGATCAGACAGATTTGCGCATATTTAAGAGGATTCTTTAACAGTGCCATGAAGGTAGATAAATTGCTTAATCCTTCCCAGCACATTTTCTTCTTCTAGTAGATAATAAAACTTCCTTCATATATTTTTTTTTCTTTAAGATCAATTAATTCAATTCCTGAACATGTCCCATCCTGGTCTCCTGCCCATGGAGAATCCATAG
>PVKN010009653.1:0-23505 GCA_004027915.1 Capromys pilorides
TTTTAATTCCTTGCTTTTTGCCCCCTTAAAATCTTTTTAAGCGTTTGTGACATAAATTCAGAGTTTTAGAAATGTCACAAAACAAGTACAGAGAATTCGTATATACTCTGCACCAAGATTTCTCAAATGTTAGTATTCAGTGTACTTTATTCACACACATGAACAAGCATATTCTTAATTTTTCTGATAATTTAGGTGTGACTGGCTGATGCAATACCTTGTTACTACTAAATATTTCATATGTATTTCTTTAAAAAAACATTTTCCTATATCTCTACTGTATAAGGGTGAAAAAGAAAAAGACTTAAAAATGTTATCATCAGGCTGGGGATATAGCTCAGTGACATAAGCGTCTGCCTGGCAAACGCAAGGTCCTGAGTTCAGTCCCTGGTACTGCAAAAAAAAAAAAAAAGAAAGAAAGAATATTCTCATCATCTGTAGTCTTTATTCAAAAATTTACTCTTTATTCCAGTAACATTCTTTGTAAGTTCAGGTCATGGCATGCATCATTGTGCTGCCTCTTTTGCCCCCATGGATTTTTTTCAGAAATGCTGGCAGGTCAGTTACTTCAGGGAATGTCTCTTGACTTGAGTTCCTCTGATGTTCCTTAATGGCTAAATGAAGATTAATGCATTTTGTGCAGGAACATTCTCAAGTGTGTCATGTCAGGCGGCACACAGGGCTTGCTCATCTTACAAGTGTGGATTATGCTAACTGAGATCTCTTGCTTAGAGTGATAATACCAAGATTTTCTCCACTATAGAGTTACTCTTTTTGGGTACTTTGACATTTCTAACTATCCTGTTATTCCTCAAATTAAATGTTCTTCCACCTAGTTTGGTGTGGTAGTGCACACGTGCAATCCCAGCACTTGGGAGGCCCAGGCAGGAGGATCAGTGTGAGTCTGAGACCAGCCTGGGCTACAAAAGTTAGCTCAAGGCCAGCCTGAGCTTCATAGCGAGACCCTGTCTCAAAAAGACAGACAGACAGACAGACAGACAGACAGACAGACAGACAGACAGACAGACAGTTAGTTTGTTCTTCTACCAGAGTTAGTATCCATTAATAATTCATGCCTCATTATGATGTTGCAAATGGTGATTTTCTTTGTATATGTCTTAATTGGCTTTTCATTTTAAGAAAGAACCTTTTCTTTCTATGTTTATATTTGTATGTTTGTACTTGCAACCACATGGACTTATTTTATTCAGTTGGTTATAATTGTTCACTGTCATTATTTTTCAGTGCTCATTTTGTTGTGATTTAGCCAGTGCGAGCCCTTCTGAACCGGCTTCTGTATTTTCTCATGTTGTCATCATTTTCTGTGTTTTTCTGTTTATGGCACATGAAGAATTCCAGGCTCAGGCTGCTTTGTACTTTCCCTGACCCAAACCTTCCCTACAAATAGTCATTTTTGCAGAATCCTCATTCTTCTTTAATGGAGAATGATATTTAGAAGCTGGCATTTGGGGGCTAGATGTGCTCATTTCTTTTGGTGTCTGCCATTCCCAGGGCTTACAAGTGGTGCAAAAGGGTTAAAATCTATAGGATAGGAGTCTGTATACACATGAATATATCTACACACATTAAATTTCTGGGCCAAGCCTTATACACATATAAAACAAGACGTTTTTATATGTGCTACCTCTAATTTCAGTTCACCATTTTAGGGTTATACTACCTTTTCCTATCCCCATTATTTGCACAGTTCTAAAATATGTAGAAATTAGTTTCAGAATTGTTTACCCTGATCTCTGAAAAATGTAAACTTATCAGTTAGAGTCTGAAATTTGTTCCGAGTTCCTTTTGCCTTGACTCCTGTTGAAAAGTTTAAATGTCTACATTTTGGCCTTTACTTGCGAGAAGGGACCTCAGCTGACTGACTGCCATATGAGAGCACATCACATGTGTTCCATTTAACCCCCACACACCAACAAAAACTAGGCTTCAGTCTTGCCATTTACAAGCAGAGCAACTAAGGCACATGGAAATTAAGTAGTAACTAGTAAGTAGCAGAGGTGCGACTCAAGCCCGGGAAGGTCATTCTCTTAGCCTGTTTTCTTATGATAGGTGAGTGTGTGAAAGTGAATGGGTCTATGAGGCCAGTAGAGCCAACTCCTTATAAAGACAGGAGTGAACTACTTTTGTACTTGTTCTTCCAGTCCTCAGCTGCTCAGTCCAGGCTGGGGCCTTCTGTCTCTTTTTTTAGGCTTAGAAAGAGACAAGTTTGACAACAAGACTGTTACCTTTGAAGAGCACATCAAGGAAGAACACAACATGTGGCATTATCTGTGCTTTATTGTTCTGGTGAAAGTAAAGGACTCCACAGAATATACTGGGCCAGAGAGTTATGTGGCAGAAATGATCAAGGTAAGTGGGAGAGAGTCCTGGAGGGAGGGCAGACTGCAGTGGCTGCGCTGGCTTCTCAGCATAGCACATAGTTCCTGCAGCCCATGGGGAGCTCACAGCTGAGCACTAAGGTCTGCTCCTCACTAAGCTTTTCTCACAGATGAGGCCCTGTCCTCTGAGCTCTGTGTTTGCTCAAGTGACTGCAGGCCCATTGGGCAACTGCTGTCAGCCTGTTCCAAAGGAAGAAACACTGAACCTCGGAGAGATTAGCAAGGATAACTAACTAGGGACAGAGTCTTAACCTAGATCTAGATCAGAGTCCGCCACCCAGTTTTGCATTTTGTCATTCTGTCTGTCTGCTCAGTAATACCCCCCCTTCAACAAGGCCTGGTCTTTAAGGGGCTTTCCAACAGCAAAATGGTCATCTGCTATAGTTCAGCATTATTGAGACTCAAGCCTGGTCTTTTGAGAGCTGCTCTGCTGCTAGTCATCAGGAAGAGATCATATGATACAAAGAATCTGAGTCCTAGATTAATCTTCTTGCTGATGCGACGTGGAGTGCCATGTCCTAGGAAGAGATGGCTGCGACAGGTTTCTAGAGCATTCTTCTCTAGCAACGTGCCATGTAGGTTACCACACATGTGTTATGGGGATCCCAGGCCAGCTGTCCTTGAAAGCTGTCCTCTGAAGACTCTGTGCTTCCCTAATTCATTAAAATGCAGGCACAATGTGGTAAAGTGAGGAGGCATGAATGGTGAGATCCAGGGCACCTTTGTGATGTACACTGGTTCACTTTCAGGAAGTGGCCCTATCAGCTATGACTACATTTTTCACTGCCCCTCTTCCCATTACCGAGAATTTACGCAGTCTGCCTATGAGATACCCTGAAGAAGTCTGTGTTTTTTATGCAGATGTGAATTTTAAGCTTTTCATGTTCACGTGCTTGAAGTCAGATCTGCTCTATAAACATTGTTATTTGTCTTTCTAGACACAGGCAGGCCTTCTTCAGCTCCATTGGTGGCCTTGCAGCTGTCACATGGTCGTATTTCCTAAACATGCAGGTTCCACAGACATATAGCCCTGTGGATGGGCACCATAATTTCTGAGCCCTTTGTGTCCACATAGGTGACCCTCAGGACCATCAAGCAGCTACTGTTAGCCTTTTTCAAAGGAGGAAAACCTGAGGCTGAGAGAGATCAGCAAAGAATCATCTAACCTGGGCTCTGCAGGACTTTATAGTGGGGGTACTGTGCTATCTGTACTTTTGAGGTTCTTGGGATCTAATTCTACTCTGCATAACTTTCAGTGTACCTATGAATCTAGTTAAAATTCAATTTGTGACTCAGTGGTCACTGCTAAGATTTAACCATATCTACCAGCCTTCCAGGGGCCACCAAAGCCATGGGCTGAGAATCACCCCTTGGAGTAGTAAAAGGCCAACAGAAGAGATAAATCAGATACTGATTTAGGAAATTGCCACGCAGACTGTTTATAAGACTGCTGCTGAGGAGAAATGTTTTTAATCCTTTCTAAGTAGTCCTCTCCCATCTGTGAAATTCTTTCACTTTTAGCATTGTTTTGTCATTAAAATTACGCTCAGTGGGAAACCAGAAGGAGCTTCTGGGGTGAGGATGAATGGATGAGGCAGTCCTGCAGAGATGACTTCCAGAAAGGTTTCTGAAAGAAGGTGAGGAGACAGAGGCAGAGATGAGCAGATGGCAAGCAGGGAGAATGAAGGCAGAGACAGAAGAGAGAAAAGACACAAGTTCAAGAATGGGGATGATGGTGTAAACCCCTTAGCCAGTGCAAGCCAGGCTAGTCTTCATGACTTGCCTGTGAGCAGCTCAGAAGGTACCAAGCTAGGGTTCAAAAATCACACTCCCCCCACAGCCCTAGGTTCAGAGGCAACTGGGAGGATGCAGTGAGCCTAGGCCAGGGGCTGCAGCCTCCTGCAGGTGAGGAGATGGGGAACTGGTGGGTGCAGTTTCCAAGGTTGGAGCACAATTACTGAGAAGCCTTTAGATCTTTTCTTTTCCATCTGTGAAATTCTTAATCCTTCTGGGATTAAACCCAGAATGTAGTGCAGGCAGATTAAACCTTCCATACTCAGTGTGCACGCTAAGTCCAAGCCATCCAGATCAGATCATGACCTATAGTTTTTCCTTTTGCCATACATTCCTTTTGTCTTCTCACTTCATTTTCTTCTCTCTGAAGTTTTTGCATGTGCCCTACCTTCATATCTTTTGGGGTTAGTTCTGATGGATTTGTTTTGTTGTTAATCACTTTACATTATGATCACAAGGACATCTGGTGCCCTTTTGTGCTTCTGCCTTGGTAATTAAGACTTAAAGGAGTCTTGTGAGCAGTCACTTGATGAGGATTACAAGCCACGCTTGCCTCCCACCCATGCTCTGAGGACCTGGCCACTCCGATGTTTCTCTGTTCAGATGTCTTATCAAAAAACCTGAAAATCTGTGGCATCAAAGAATTCTTAACACAGAAGGTCAGGGTTGCTGAGAATCCAGATGTTTTGTGTGCAGAGTGATGTTCCAGTCACCATCTGGACAGCTGTGTGTTTACTGCAGCAGCATCTCACCTTGACACCAATAACTCCCTGCTAGGACTCCCAAAAGAGCATCTGTCACAGTAGGGAAAGAGCAGGGCAGACAGGCTATGCTGTTCAGCAGACACCGGACACCCCATCCCCAGGCCCCCACCCAGTAATGGAGCAGGCCACATGTCCATGCCATGAGTCCTACTCAGTTATGCTGGGGAGAGCGGCCTCCTACTCACTGCTCCTGGAAGTTAAAATTAGGGGATCTGTTGAGAAGTCAGGCTTGGAGACTATAGGGGGAAGGAGAGAGAAAGGGCATTTAATATTCACTGTCAGAGAAGTAAGGCAAGTTGGCTTGTGTTTACCACATGTGCCAAAAGAAATCTCTGCAACAGGCCAAATGGGGGCATGTGATTCTTAGACCACCTCTTGGTAAATAGTGGAAGGCAGAGTCTGTTTAGTCTTTCCTCTGCTCTCCTTAGCCCAGTATTAGGATCCCTGAAGGCTTGTGAAGTGACAGGTACTGAAGAAAACTCAGCAGGGCCACATGGAGAGGTCATGGGTGGTCACTTGGGCCCTGAGGACAGCTCCTTGCAGATCAGTGCTTCAGGGATGGCAGTGGGTTTCACCTTAAACAGCCAACCTCTAACCTCTGGTAGCAGCGTCTGCCTGGGCATGATGCTGAGATTGTGCTCAGAGGCCCCACCTCACTTCAGGAGAATAACAGGTAACAAGCCATGAATCAGAGCAATGAGAAGGTGGCTGTGTGCTGAGCATCCGTCCTCCCTGGCCCTATGCCATGTCGCAAAGGTACACACCTCTGCTGGTGGCTATCTGGCCATGTAAAACACAAGAAGCCTTCCTGAATCCAAAAACGACCTTTCGTAACTCCTGGAACTTGCCTTCAGCCAAGGTGGTAGAACTTCTCTCTCACGGTGGAAATTGGCTGTTTCTTGGCACCCCTGGAGGGAGGAAAATCTGAAGAAGCTGTGTCTCACAGTTGAGAACTTAAAGCTGACTTAAAACTTAATGTTCACTTAAACATAATAGATCATAGTCTCTTCTCTTTTTTCTGGTCATCTCCTTTCTTAATTCATTAAAGGTGAAAATGTCCCTGGCCGGGCTAATGCCACTGTGAACTCATTTCTAGTCAGGTATTGGATCAGGAAGCAGGTGACCCAGAGTTTGATTTTCAGCTGTGCTGCTTTATAGCTATGTAACCCTGGGCACTTGCCCAGTCACGGGATGTCACTGACCTAAGTAAGCTTCCTGTCTATAAACTGAGGTCAATCGCTGCCTCACACATCCGCTGTGTGGAAGTGAGAGAAACAAATGAGACCTGGGGGTGGTAGGCACTTGTGGATGGAGGGCAGAGAGGACAGCAGCAAGCTCAGAGCCCCACAGCCAGGAGGCAGGATACCCCAGGGCTGACAGAGGATACGCTGCTGGCGGTTTCATTTCCTGAAGTTCCAGGACTCTGAGGCACCTTGGCTGCTGGCAAGTTGTTACTAGGAGAAATCAGAACAGACATCTTGACGCTAAGAACTTCTATGGAAAATCCCTATGTCTCCCCTCTCTGAAATGTTAAATCCTTCATCGACCTTGAGTTTGGAGACAGGCCATGGCTGTTGTCACTCGGTTCTGTCAGGAAGAGACCCAGTACTTGTGAATTCTGTTCCTGTGTTTGGTGGTTTTGCCTGCTTTCACTGCCTAGGATTAGACTGGAATTGATTCTTTGGATTCTAAAATTGTAGAAGAATATACTTGGCTTGCCAATGAGTTTCCCTTTGCTTGAGCATCTGGTGGCAGGAGAGTCTGTGATTTGAAGGTGAAGATTCTCCCCAGCACCTTGCAGCATACTTATTACAGGAGAAGCGGGTCCACTGTTAGTCCCCAACGCCCTAGGCAGACAGACTGTGCTGTGGAGAAAGGAAACTGCATAGTGCCCGCACCATATCCCTGGCAGTTCAAAGCAGGAGGAAGGACATCTTTTCCATAAAGGAACTGGAGTTTGGTTATAATAAACAGATTTGGGAGGGGCATGCTGGCTACTGAGGGTTAAAGCCTGGCATGTTCTTCCACTGAGCTCTATCCCTCAGCAGTTTTATTATTTCTTTTGAAACAGGCTGAACTTGCAGTCTTCTTGCCTTAACCTACAAGTAGCTAATAAGCAAACTTTCATTAGCCCTGGTTGCATTTAAATTTTCACAATATATGTGCCACATACCAATTTTTTGTATAATTTTAGTAGTGTGGTTTGGCTTTCTTACCACTTGAACTGAAAATTTATGTTAGTCTTTAGATGGTAATTTGGAAGGTCATACTTTTGGATTAGAAATTCACTCTGAGTGTTTTGCCCAAGAGAACTTAGATACTACACAAATGGATGAGTTATGAGTAAAAGATCAAATACATGATCACTAACAAAAATGTACAGCCTGTTTTTCTACTGGAGTGAAGTACAAGAGACCCAAGTTAGTCTTAAAAGTTAAAACTTGAGTTGCCTTAAAAGAAAATTTAGTAAAACTAACTGAATAACTGAAATATAAATTACCTCTTTGCTAGTTATGTAAAAACTTCACTTCTATATCTTAGAATTCTATGTGTCAACATAAGTAATTTTTTTCAGCGGTGTATTTTAGTGTAAAACATATAAACACTGAACGAACAGATAGAATACTATTTGTCTGCTGCTGTCTTGGGCTGCTCTGGCTGCTTCTGGCCTCAGGAGAGATGTTCACTGATGACTAATGAGGACAGTGCACCAACTGGGGAGAGCCTGCTTCTCCGTAACGGCCTGAGTAGTGTGTGGCTTGAAGTGCATCAGAGCTCTTTGGGGAGAATGGGCTATGCAGTACAGTGTTTTGTCATGGAACAGGCAAGTTGGACAATAACACTAGGCTTTCATTCATAAGTGTTTACAAAATAAGCACTTCATGTGCACGGTATCACTTAATCCTCCACACAGCACAGTGGATGACACTGGTCCTGTTTTACTGATGGGAACCTTAAAGCTCAGGGACGTTGAGCATCTTCACCAGAGATACACAGCTGGAGCAGAGCTGCTGAGCATGATTCGGCCCACTGTGTCCTAAGCACTCATCTGTGTGTGCTCACAGTTGCCATTCCCTGGAGCATGTGCATACGTGCTCCGGGCGGAGTCTGCAGCTGTCCTCCAGCTGGCTGCATCTGGTTTTTCTAACTTGGACTGGCTTTCTCCCAGGCTCCTTGCTATCAATACTGAGCTTTTAGAAGAGGCAGAAAAGCCCTCATGGGGGATAGAGAAGGGTGTGAAAGAGGATCTCCTAGGTAATGCTAGCTGGCCAGTGCAGATCAACAAGACAGCAGCTTCATGGTTAGAGGAGGTTTAATTCTCAGAGCTGCCACTGCCTACACAACTCTTCAGGCAACTGCCTCAAGTGCTACAGAGGATTATTGGATGTCAGGAGTTGGGGAAATGACAAGGCACAGCTCTTATGAAAGATGTGTCTGGAATATATTAATTTTGACTTGCTAGACTCCAATGTCCTTACTTAAATTTGAGACAGAGAATATACGTCCTTTGGTTGCCACATGTCAGGGGAAAGAGTGTTGAATGTATACCCAGGAGAAGGCAGCTCGCCAGAACCACAGCCAGGTGAGCTGCCGCACCCCAGTGACTCATCCCCATGAGAGTAAGTCCCTAAGAATTAAACGTGAGAATGGCTGCCCTATCATCCTTTAAGCCTGCTGCCAGATCTTTCTCAAAACCAGGGCAGACACCTCACTGTATGCTCTGTCAGGCCATGGGGTACTTTTGCATAGAAGGGAGTGCCCCAGGAGTCAACATTCCTGGAAGATGTTTTCCTAAAAGCCTGGTGCAACTTACATTTTTAAAATAAAAGCAATGAGAGAAAGAACACGTTTGCTTGAAAATATCTTCTGGGTAAATTTTCCAAGCAAATAAATTATATTAGCAAATTAAGTGCTCCTAAACATCTGTGAAGAAATTAAAAAGCAGTAGGAGAGCTGGCCACAAAACTCTTTATCTCTGTTTGATAAAACAGGAAGCAAACACAGGCTGGAAGCAGTGTGTTAACAAGGGCAAAAGATCAAAATGGGAACTAACTGTGTCTGTGTGTCATCCCTTCTGTTCTAAAGCAGAACTGTCTGAAGCCGTGCACTTTTCTTGACCTAGCACTCTCCAGAGTGGGACACTACCTTTCTACCATAGTCAGTGGGGCCAAGTATAGGGGGCTCAAGAAGGTAGCTTGTGACAGACATGGAGAGTCAGGTTTCCTGGGTCATAATTAGAGAAGAGTGACACCTTAGACTTCTAGGGGGAAAGTGAGTGACAGTGGTGAAGAGTGTACTTAAGTAAACATAAAACTTAACAGCCATCCAGAGGAGTTCTCCTTTAAATTAGACATTGGAGTCCCTGCCAGATGGGCAGAGAGCCAGGGGGGTGGGGGGTGGGGAGTGGGGGAGTGTCCCTCACACTGGACCTTTCCTTTTGTTTTTTGTTTGTTTTTGGTGGTACCAAGGATTGAACTCAGGACCTTGCACTTGCCAGGCAAGCACTTACTCCACTGAGCTATGTCCCCGGCCCCCTGGGCCTTTCCTTTTAGAGTCTGGACCTACTGTGTGTTTTGCTATGCATTGGATGGGCGGGTCCTGGCAGTTGGTGATGTTACTCTTTGCTCCGTGCAAACCTACAATAATGGGTTCAGACTTTTACTGTGGAATTCCAGTGAGGATGCTGGGAAGAAGGGAGAGTGTCTTGACAGATATCTGGGACATCAGTGTGGATACTCCAGCATTGGTACCGCTCTATCAATAGCTTAGGCACCTAACCTGGGAGGCCAGTAGTGGTGCTTGAAATGTCACCTGGGCTCCTAAAGCCCTTAACTGAGTGTGAAGATACAGCCTGTGCTGCCCTCTGAATCTAATTCTCAGAATGCTTCCTGAAGTTAGCTGACACCATAGCCGAGTTCAAGAATATCAGAGTGAGGGAGGTGAGGAGGGATTTGGCATGGGCTTCTCAGTGGCTGGAAACAGCAAGTCAGCATCACTGGACTCTCCTCCCCGCCAGGCAGCCGGGCAGGCTCTCAGCCCTCCCTCTGCATACGAGCTTGGGTTCTCTTTGGGGGCAGCTGTGACAGCAGTTGCTGAGCTTAAGTTTCTCCGTCCCACCTCATAACATTCTGCCCTCTCATCTTAGTCAGTCCTCGTCCCTACTGCACCTCAGAGGCGCCTTTTGACTTCCAGACCTCAGTTCTGCATCAAACCCCCCATGCTCTCTGGATTTTTACAACCTTTTGACCTACATGGAGTGTGCCCTAGGTGGTTTCTAGTAGCGAATTAAATTATAATCAGTCCTTCAGGAACTACATGCTAAAGTAGAGCAGGAGGAATCAGGTATACCCAGGAGTGTGGTCTGAAAGACTAGGAAATGAGGGATGTGCCCAGCAAGAGTTAGATCTGCCAGTGGAGGAACCCAGCAGAACGTCAGTCCTCAGGGGTTACTCTCAAAATGTAAGTGTGAATTTATGTTTGTACTTGTCTCTATTTGTACATAAAATATTCACATACACATTTTCCTCAGTGCGGATTGGATAAACTCCAAAAATTTATTTGCCCTTCCTATCTTGACCCACTCTCCACTGTAAGCCCCAGTGGGCTGCCCTGCTTGTCTTTTCATTTCCAGGCATCCTGTTTGTCTTAATTCCTACATTTCTTGTGAGGTCTAAATACTGACACTGATAGACTAGACCATAGGCTCATTTTGCAGCCATAAAAATGCCTTTGTAAGAATACTTCAACCTGCACAACCTTCTGAATTTAACTGTGTTCATCAAGTACATGTATTCAAGATTCCTTATAACACAGCCCCCTAGTGTGTCTTTAGGGAATACAAGAATGAAAAAAAAAGACATTATTCAGCTGTAAGCATTTGTGTTTGAAGGTTAGACAATGGACAAGAATGAGTTTTCACCTTCACAGACCTTCTGTCTTCAGCTCTTCCAGTCTTCTATCTGCACAATAAGGAAGTTGAATCAGAAAGATTCTTGTCCCATTTTCAGCTCTGAAATTCCATGACACACCTTTCACACTGGGAAGTGGGGTGGGCTTCAGGACCTACAAGGGGATCAAAGATGAAAGTGTCAGGAGAGAGAAGGGACGTACATGACCAAGCCAGTAAATACTGGGGGTCAAGAGTGCATAGGACAGATTAAGAAACAGGATTTGGAACACAGGAAGGAATTCAAAAACCCCGCACCTGGCAAATGATCTCTGTCACCTTTAAGAGACCATGTTGTGTGGCAGCCTCCCTGGAAACCACCCTCCTCTGGGCAGCACCCTGGTAACTGTCCTGACCCCGTGTGAAGTCTTCCAGACATGACATAGACAGCACCGTCTTAGCATTTCCTTCTTCCTATGTCTGGCAGGGGCGACCTTAAGTATAATTTTTTCAGTCGGATCTGTGAATCCATCAGATGATACAGTAATGTGTGAAATAGCTTATTAGGCTCTTGCCTCTGTGTGTGTGTGTGTGTGTGTGTGTGTGTGTGTGTGTTCAAAGACAAATATGTGTGTACTTTACCCTGAAACAAGAGTAAAGGGCTTTGGAGAGCTAGTTAAGTAGGTGTATATATAAAATAAAATTAACAGAATGGAATTAGTTAATAGAATTAACTAATTCCATTAGTTTAAAACTAATAGAATCCAGAAAAGAATAGAAGAAAACTAATGACAATCACTAAAATCTCCTATATAGCCACTGCTAATAGTCTGATAAATTTTTGAGCTAATTAAAAATTCACAGAAAGGTGCCTAAGCAAAATGCTGTAAGCCAGCTTGGACGCAGCTTTAGGGAGAGGATGAGTGGGCCTGACTGTTCTTTATGGGAGTCTCACATGGGCAGGCCTGCCCAGCCCAGGCAGCCGGCCCCACCTGGCACTGTTCTTCTCTGACCACTGGCTTCTTGAGAGTGGCAGCTCCAGATGCCCAGGATACAGCTGTGCACTCCAGGTGCTGAGCCCTGCTTTCCTGTAGCACTGTGCACGCCCAGCAGGCACATGACCTGTGGCCCTAGAAGGACTTGAAAGAATGATTCTACAGAGGAATTTCTTCAGAAATGGGTGTGGTTCTCCCTGCTGGCAGGAGCCTGCCTTTGTTATGCTGTATCATCCAAGAACAACTATTAAGTAAATCTGGGAAGGCAACTGGTCATTATACCCCAGCTGAAGATTATATAATGTGACCTAAAATGGGAATGTCATTCAGAGCTCAGAAACAGAATCAGGCTGACACCTCAGCTGCGAGCAGCTTGGACAGCCTTCGTGTGGCTGGGTTGGTAAACGAGAAATCAGTATCTCTGAAGATTTAATTCCAAAAAAAGAAAAAACTGAACTTTACAACAGGAGGCAAGCTGGGAAGCTAGAGTTAATGCCCATATTGCTGTGCTACCTTATTGCTAGCATTGTGACCTGTGGCAGAGGGCATTATTGACTTACAAGGCTTCTGGAGAACGCGTTCCAGTTTATGGGATACATTCATAGCCATTTGATCCGTACAATAACCCAGCGTAGTACCTGGCAAACTCTTTAAAAAAAAAAAGCAGGAGCTAAATGAGATGACTCATTCTTTCAGTGTCTTGTGTACCCATTACAGTCACACCTCAAACTCTCCTTAACTTCTAAATCCAGGTGTTGCTTTTTTTATTGCCACAACTATCACAGGGGTATTGTTCAAATACGTAGAATCTCTGTATTTTTAGTACTTGAATTTGGAGGTAGCCAACAAATTCCATGTGCAAGGTCCATTTTTTTATTAACAGACTTTGATTTTTAGAGTAATTTTAGATTTACAGAGAAACGGAAGAGATAGAAAAGAGACAAGAGATAGCTTGTACTATCTCACTTCCCCCAGTTTTCCCTGTCAGTAATGTTTTGTGTTAGTATAATATATAGATATAGATATAGAGATAGAGAGATATATTACAACCTATAAAGCAATATTGAAATACCATTTTTAAAGTTCAGAGTTAAATGAGGGTTTACTCTTGGTGTTGTAGATGCCATTTTTCTCAATCTCATGGATTGAGAAAAATACAGTACATAGTGGCATGTATTCACTACTTTAGTGCCACACAGAATACTTTCACTGTCCTAGAAACATCCTCTGTACCCTCCAGTTCATTCCTGCCTCCCCTCCAGGTTTCTGGTACCCCTGATCTCACATTGTCCCCTATTTTTATGAGTTTTTAAATTGTAAATTTCACTGTCACTGTCAGTTTTTCACTCAGAGAAGTAGATCTGTTTTTGTTTTTCCTGCTGAGATCTCAGAAAAATAAACTAAAGGATAATTATTTCCTTTCTCCTGCATGGAAATAATTTTCCTAGCTCATTGAAGCGACAACTGATTTAACACTTACAAAGCATCATATATCTCTGCCTTTGCAAAGTATTGTCTTTATCTTCAGTCTTCCTCCACTGAGCATCTTCTGTGAATCTGAACATAAGGGGGTTTTTGAATGTCACTCTTCCTGCTTGGTAAGAAGAACAGAAATGAAACTTCCATTTGAGCGAGGACAGTCTTTGCCTCTAGAATCCTCCACCCCAGAGCTTCTCAAGAGCAAATGAGCAGCTGCTCCATTTTCCCAGAATCCATCTTCTCTTCCATGACCTTCAAGCCCCTCTACCTTAAAAGAAATACACCTCAGTGCCTGGTCTGGCCATACAAGAACAAAGGGTACAGTGATCAGTATTCCCCTATTTAACTGATAAACATAATTCTCTGCCTGAGCCATCTGTCTCTGAGGAAATGAGGGACGTTTAGGAGCCTCTCTTAGAAGCAGCTCCTCAGTTGAACCTGGGAAGAAAAACCCTGATTCCCAGAATGATGAGCATTTGCATCATACAATCCAGCTTCCTCTGTGCGTGTGTGTGCGTGTGTGTGTGTGTGTGTGTGTGTGTGTGTGTGTGCGTATGTGCGGACACATAGCTCACACACGCTGCCTCTCTCCAGTCAAGGGCATTTGAAGACCCTGGTCAGTCCCCCATTTCTAAAACTTCAGTGTTTTCCTTGCAGGGACTTTTCCCACTTTACCTAGAAAAGAGCTAAGCAGAACCCTCACGCTTGTGGTCAGCCTGCTTCCGGCTGTGGCTTCAGTTAGTATGTCTGTTCTGACAGAGGAAGCACTCAGTGACGGGAACTGTCTGGCTGAACTGCAGGAGAATCAGGGCAGACAGCGTGCCTTGTGACACTGGCTTATCAGATGCCAGAGCAAGGAGACAGTGAGGGATCTGGCAACTCCCAAACACAAGTCTCCTAACTGGATACACTCGCCTGGAGCTGAATTCACTTAGAAACAAAATGTCTCAGTTAAAGATGAATTTCCCAAACATGTGGTAGAAGCAAAAATAACAAGACACAGTTTTGATCTTGAATAGCTATAAAAGCATAGAATCACAAACATTGCTAGACGTTCCAACTCTGGCTGGCCATGGAAAACAAGCTTCCCTGGTGTAATTTAGCACTCTAGGGAAGTCCTAGCTACATAGTCACTTAGTGTGGGCATTCTCCCTCTGCTCGAAGAGTAGGACCAGGCTACTCATGTCCATGTAGAAATTTAGATTCTCTGAGGAGCTCATCCTGTTTGTGAAGAGCTTATCCTAATAAGCAAGGAACAGAACCAACTGCAAATTGAGAGAAAGGTTTGGCTAGAATCACTGATTAATTTTAACTACTGATATTCTTTGGCAATTTAAGATTTGACTTAACAGCCTGGGACAATGATCTAATTAAAATGCTGGTAGCAAATTTGGGATTTAGCCACTTTAGCACAGAAGAGATTACATTGAATTCTCTGCAGCAGAACTTGTTTTGTATGGATTAGGGTACTAATAGAGTCCCTCTTATCCTAGCATTTTGATTTTAGATATACTGTTTAAGGGGGCAGTGGAGGTGGACCTATAGTACAGTAACTGGTGAATATGTAAACAAGGAAATTCTTCTCGTACCTTTGAAGCCTTTCTGGGAGCAGAAGAAAATTTGCTCTAGGATCTGAGTATATGCCCCAAAGTAGCCTGCAATAAGTACTCCCTTTCTTTGAAGTGGTGGTTCTTGCTGGGGAGATAGCTCAGTAGAATAAGAGCTTGCCTGGCAAGCTCAAGGGCCTGAGTTCAATCCCCGGTTCCACAAGGAAAAAAAAATAAAGTGGTGATTCTTAATCTTTAAATATAGTGGCTGATGAAATACAGTGTATTTTTTTTAAAAACACATTACAGTAAGAGACACATTGCCATCCCCTTCAAAAAGTTCCCCTCAGTTTGGACATACCCCATCATTTCTCCCTCCTGAGGCAGTCCTGGAGGTATTCTTTTGTTGTGTCTTTACACAGTGTGATAAAAAATTACAGGAATGCTGCTGCTGAGTGCCATCTCTCTGAAGGGCGGGCTTATGAAGACATTACAGGGTGTCCTCATCTACTGTATTCAGTGACTCTAGTGCTGTGGGATTTTCAAAATGACCAAAAGGTAAACATTTTTAACCTATTCAGGATAAGACAGCTATGACAGTGGACTTCAAAACTGCTTCAGAAAGTGGAACAAACAATACATTAAGCATGCACTCATTCTCAGGGATGCTGTTGCACATAGTTTTTTGTATTTTTGTCATGGGCCTTCACGGCCTTCATGCTCCAAAGTTGTAGGTATCCCATGTGCAGCCTCACACAATAAAAGAGAGCTAAGTGTTTTTGCTTTAGCCTCACAGTGCCTGGCAGCCCTCCACATGCCAACATCCCATGGCACACACCCAGCATACTTGTTAGAACTTGCACCTTGGACTGGAGACCTAGACTGTGGCCACCGTTTGAGGACTAAAGTGCCTTAAGCCTAAGGACCTGGTCATCCTCAACTTCAGTCCTCAGCATTAGCTCTGTGCGGAGCATAGAAGTTATAAAAATTGAGTAAGCAGCTATTGAGCTTAGGAAGTCTGTGCCTTTTGTATGTTCAAAACTCTGAAATCAACGAGGATGTGGGGGAGAAAAAAAAAAACAGGAAATACAGATGCTGGGAAAGAAGGTGGGGATGCTGTGAACATCCTCATTTTAATGTTTGGCCACTTGTTATTAGGATATGGAAGACATGCCAGGCTGTACCCTAAACTTTCTGCTACATGCAAACTCCTAGATGGATCTTCTGGAGTTTCGTGAAGATCTCATTCATGTGGATTGTGTTTAGAAGTCTCCTTTTAATTTTTAAAGAGGGCTTGCTAAGCAAGTGAACATGTGAGAGATTTGAAAGCCAGCCTTTTGGTAAATTGGCTAACATTTTAGACAGTGTGGCAGTCAGCTGTGTGTTGGTACTAAGCGACCTGCAGGTAAGTCCCAGCCTCTGGCGAAGCAACTTGCGTGTTCTCAGGCCTGGCCTGGCTGACTGTCCTCTCCAGCTGGTTCTCCGCCCTTCTCAAGGTCATGCCCTGCCATGTACTGCGTCTTTCTGCTCTGCTGATCCATCCAGCACATCCCTCTTTCTGGTACATCACAGCCTAAGCTGCTTAGCCTGTCTGCCCTTTTCCAACTCCAGCTACTCTTGTGGCCACTTGGGCTGGTGACCTTTTGGGGAGAGTGTCCCTGTGCAAGCCCTCAGCCAGCCTAGTCCTGAACTTCCTCAGTCCTGGCTCTTTTGTTCAGAGGATTCTTGCCAACCAGTCACTAGTGTTTGGTTCTTTCTTTGTGACCTTTTCCTCTGCTGCCCCTTTGTTGATACTAGCCTGCATCTCTACTATCTGGATGTGCACTTTCCTTAGCTACGTTGCAAGCACTCTGGTGGCAGGAGCCCTGTCTCCTACTTGGGTGTTAACCTCCACTGTAAAGAGGTCCAGGGTGTGGTAACCACACCTCTGTTGCATCCTCAACTCCAGCATATAAAGTCAGGGCTTCTTCAGTATTTGTTGAATTTGTTGCAAATATTTTAAAAATATTTTCAGCACTTACTTGAATTCAAATAACTTAACAACTACCCACCTCCCCACATGTGCTTAGTGGTAAAAGTTTAAACTTGTAAGGACATCATTTCTCAGCTTTTTGGCTAAGAGCAAGTGTAAATTTGTAAGGACTGGATGATTCTCAAGATCTCCTTTGTAAAGCAGGTCCTAGTGCCACCCTACCCAATCCCCACCCATGGCCAATTACTCTACCTACACCTCAGTTTCCCACATAACACACACAGTGGTGGGGTCTATGGCATCACATTCTGTCACAACTCACTGGAGGGCACAGCCACAGGCTCCTCAGGATGTGTAGCTGTAAGTGAGGCTCTGGATCTCCCCTCGTCAGTCTGCCCTCCCTTGCAGTGAATCTACACCCAGGCCACAGTCACAGTGGGTGTCCAGGCCTCTGATGGCTGGTGGGCCCTCTGGGGCCTTCTCTGCAGCCTTGGCCTGGGGCTCTGTCAGTCCAGTGCACCCTGCCTCTCCTCCCTTCTCAGGGCCCAGTGTGCAGTAGCAAAGGTACATTCAGCGCCTGCACTTTCATCTGAAAAATTGAGTTCATTCCTTCCCAGGAGTTGTACAAACCTTGTGGGATTTGGTGACTGTAGGGGTGTGTCTCAAGGATGAGTACAGGAAGGGGGCGTCTAATCAATAATAGCTCGCAGTACAAGACTAACTTAAATGTGTGGGGTGCTTCACATCTTTATGCTAACATCCTTGAGAGAAGGGCATTTGATCAGTCTTCTGGCCTTTACTCTCATGGAAAATTGATCAGAAGGAATTTTCTCTTCAAGATATCATTGTAGGGCTAGCGAGATAGCTGAGTGGTCTAAAGCCCCTGCTTAGGCAAGCTTAGGCAACTGCAGGGTCAGCAGTTAGATCCCTGACACCACATGCTGCGCCAGCCCCACCCCCAGAGCAGGCTGAGCTAGGCATAACATAAGGAAGGAAGGACGGAAGGAAGGAAGGAGGAAAGAAAGAAAGAAGGAAAGAAAGAAAGAAAGAAAGAAAGAAAGAAAGAAAGAAAGAAAGAAAAGAAAGAAAAGAAAAGAAAGAAAGAAAGAAAGAAAGAAAGATCATTGTAAGCACCTCAGATTTACTTCTTCAGACTTTGGGGGTTTTTTGGGGTTTTTTTTGTTTTTTTAGTTTAACATGTTCTTTTTTGAGTATTTAAAATTTTATTTTAAAGAGTAAAAATAGCAGAAACAAAGATAGAAAAACAGTAACAAGCAAGAGTACATATAGTACATAATTTCAAAACAAGAACAAAAATTTAACAATGGTTGTATTACATATTTTCATCATCAAATCTGTTTAATAGATATAGGTATGTACGATTGGTCAAATAATTAAACATTAACACTTTCAATAAACCTTAATTTTTGTAACTCTTCCAAATGCGTTTTATATGTCAGTTTTGTTTGGTACCAGTGATCAAACTCAGGACTTTGTGCTTGCCAGGCAGACGCTTATGCTGCTGAGCTCTCTCCCCAGCCCCCAGACTTTGTTATGTATCAATCCATATTCCCACAAATAATGACGAAGTGTCTGTTGTGTGATCGTCACTACTAAAGGATAGTTCCAGCTGTAATGGTGCAGTTGGGCCAGTGAGTTGCTGTCTTCTAGGCTTCCTGCTATCTTAAGCAAAAGCCCTACAGTAGATGTGCTGCCATGTTGACAGGACAGATGTTAAGGATCTCATTTGATACATAATATTTAGGCAAGTCTCGTGGAATTTTGTTTCTTTCAAATATATTGATGCCTTCTATTCTGTACAACAGAGGTTAGCAAACTCTGGACTGTGGGGCAAATCCACCCTTCTATCAGCATTAGTAACTAAAGTTTTATTAGAATATAGCTATACCTGTTCATTTATATCTTGCCTATGACTGTTTCAGAACTACAAGAGCAGAGCAGTTCTAACAGTTAAGTAGTTATAACAGATATCAGGTGGTCTACAAAGCCTCAAACATTTACTATCAGAATGTGTGAACTATACAAGAAAATGTTCCTGATTCCTGATGCACACACAACAGTAGCACAGTCTTTGTGTAGATTTGGGGAGGGTGGTTAGCTTGTTGGAAAGTGTATTAAATTTGGTTCACCAAATCAACATAGTCCAGATGAAAATGCCAGCAGGCAGATGTGGCATTAGTTTTCTTTTCCCAGTTCATGCTATTTAAACTTTCTGTTTCTTGCCTCTGTATGGCTCAGGCATGCTCTGTAGAAGAAAGGCACACACAGGCAAAGGAAGTGAGGAGAGGAGAGGAGGAGCCCACTCTGCTAACTAATAGTGAGAATGTTCTCAGCTATAAGCTGTGACATCAAGGATGGAGACGGACATTTGGGAGAGGCACCTGCATGGGCCTTCTGTAGACTGGTGGATAGCACCCCATTAGTCACTTAGGGCTGGAAGGAATAAGAAACGAAGTTGAAGGGTGGTTTCTATAAGTGTACAAACTGGAAAACTGAAGAGCTGACTCCTACTTTCATGCCCTTTATGGTTCATGCACACCCATGTATCCACTGAAGTGCCAGAGGATAGGGGCCTTATAGTCCATTTCACTTCCAAAAGGCTTACATATTCCCAGACCAATAAAGTATGCAGAGAAGTCAAATTCACAGAGAAAGAAAATAGGGCAGTAGTTGCCAAGGGTGTTTACCAAGGATGAGATATTAGTTGGGGAAGATAAAAAATATTCTGGCGCTGGTTGCACAGTGATTTGAATGTACCTAGCCACTGAACTGTACACTTTAAAATTGACAAATTTGGTTATGCCTATTTTACAACAATTTAGAACAAACTATTCAGACTGCTGTATCTCAAACAAAACTATAGTTCAGAGTCACAATGGAAGTATTCATAGTTGCAGATGAAGACTAATTTGGAAACCTACTTCCTTCCTATATTTAACTTTACAGTGACTACTTCTAAGAATTAGGAATTCGGTTATGTTCATTTTTAAAAGTTCATTACTAGTCAGAGCTGTAATCCCAGCACTTGAGAGGCTGAGGCTAGAGGATTACTATGAGCTTGAGGCCAACCTGGCCTACAAAATGAGTGCAAGGCCAGCCTCAATTACATAGCAAGACACTGTCTCAAAAAAAAAAAAAAAAAAAAAACAGACTGAAAAAGACATATCATTACTGAACTCTTTTTTAAAAATACACAGTACATTAGTGACATCACAGACAAGAGAAGACCTAACGAGAGATGGCACATTAAAATGACATGGTAAGGTAGCCTTTCCTTTTTCTACCCTTAGCAGTAATTCCTACTTTTTTAAAATGTGATTCTAGGAAAGAAATCTGGATTGGTTCCCCAGGATGAGAGCTATGTCCTTGGTCAGCAGCGATTCCGAAGGAGAGCAGAATGAGCTGAGGAACCTGCAGGAGAAGCTGGAGTCCACCATGAAGCTCGTCACTAACCTTTCTGGCCAGCTGTCAGAATTAAAAGATCAGGTAAAGAAGAGACATGTGCCACTGCTCTTCACCAGGGAGAGCTCTGTAGTGCTCAGTACAGTGCTGAAGCACCTCACCTGGACAGAGGGGAACAGGCCACATGTGACAAAGCACTTCACCAACTTCCCGTCACCCACTTCACTGCTCTTTTATAGAAAAAGGCTGTGGCCCTGCTTTCTGTCTTGCTGAGGCTATGGTTTTAATATGAAAAGGAAACAACCTAAGGAAATGCAGGCTTTTAGTGAACCGAGGGACACCAGCAGGATGGAAAGCTACACCCTTTTACTGGATACACTCACCAGAGATTAAAAGCTATTTCTTGGTTTGCTTCCTAACCCTGACACTTGTCAGATCTGTACCTGTGGTATTTAAATTCAGCACACTGGGGTATAGTATAGAGATAGAAAAGCCCATTTTGGCTCATTTGTTTGCAAAATACATACTGAGTGACTGCCCAACTAGAGGCACTGTATCACACTCTGGGAAGAAAACACCTAGCAATACATACATAATCCTTGGTCCCTTGGAGGTTGGTAGCCTAGAAAAATACAAATCCTGTCCACATGGTAACTGCTTTGTCCTTTTTATACTTTGGGAGAGAAGTCTGATTTATACCACACCCTACATATTCTTTTTGTTCTCTTTTGATGTCTTAAACTATCCTGTCAACAAGTGGTTACCTACTGATAGGATGCAGTTCTGTCAAGAATTTGAGCCCAGGACAGCAAGCAGGCCGTGATCTTGCTTTGCTGCAGCTCACTGGGATAATCATTTACAGATGGGGCCCAGGTGAGCATTTTGTATGGCTCCTTAAAGTTTTCAATGAATCCCAGACACGAAAGTATAAATTTTGTGCAGCAGTGGCTACCTGGCAAGCCACCCTCGGGTACTGTGCACGGCATAGGCACAGGTGATTTATTACTCTTACACACACCTTACCCAGGGAAGCTCTTATCCACAGTAAACTCTTCTTGGAGAAGATTTACAGAGGATTCTTGTTTTTTTATTTTTGTTTCTTAGGGAAGGGTCTACTGAGTGTTCAGGGGTCTCACTACTAGACCAGACTCATAGTGATCCTCCTGTGAACAGCCTCCCAAGATTACAGGCACACCCTCACACCCAGTCTCAGCGCACTCTGGGGGTGGGGCCGGCATGGCAGGCCCAGGGATCAAACCCCAGCCCCTGCACTTCCTTGCAGGTGATTTAATCTGCTGAGCTATGTGGCTGGCCCTACAGAGGATTCTTAATAATCCTATTTAGAATTATACATCTTTTCCAGCCAAATTATTCCAATCTGTGCCCTAAGAAACCATTTGGCTTCCATTTCTTTTTGCTCCCATATATCGAGATGCAAATAACAAAACACTAATGAAAAAAGGCCATACTGACAAAGGCTGTCTACAACTCTGAGCTTGGTTGCAAGCTTAAATGAATAATAACTTAAAACTAATGATGATCTAACTAGATCACTGTGCTGATTAGCTTTTCTCCCTGATGTATAACAGCTGACAAATGCTCCACAGTGGTAAGCTGACTAATGCATGAGTCCATCCTCTACTGCAGGCGTTTCTGCCTCACCATCCCTCAGGAGCTGAGCGAACTTAAAGCCCCATCAAGCTTTAGTTATCGTCTTCTCCCTTGATATAGTGATGTCACAAATCACATCAAAAAATCATGATAGAGACTGATTAAGAGTGGTCCAATGGTGCCATTTTTGAATGAAGCCAACCGTCTTTGCTTCATGTCAAAGGTGCCAGGGCCACATAAGTTGAAACATTCTACATCTCAAGAGCCATGGCAACCAAATTTCACCCTGCTTACTGAGGACCATTTCTCTTGATCTCACTTGGGAGCTCTTTAGGGACAAATTCGGATTAGTAAGAGAAGTTAGGGTTTTCCACCTTATTAGAGAGTTTCTTAAAATATGTCTGACTACTGTACTTTTGAATATTTGGATTTGGTAAAAACCATGAAAGCCCTTTCCTCATTGTTTTCTGTCCTTTCAGTGCTGAGTCTGTTTTGAATTCTCCTAAAAGTAATGCTGAGGTTGCTTTGATGCTCACTTTGCAACTAGTAAACCTTGCCCCACAAGTAAATTGAGCTTAGGAAATTGAAAAAGGAATCACAGGTATAGGAGGGTATTCAAGACTTTCAGTGTCATTCTCACCAGGTTCCCTCATTTTCTTGGTGAGGAGCCAAGGAACACAAAGTCTCTTTGGAAACGTACCCAAGCTTTTATGGCAGTGTCGTGGTGGGAGTGTCATTCCCCAAGCTTGGGTTTGGTTTTGTGCGATGTATGTTTTTGTTCTCTGACTTGTTTTGTCACTGTACTGTTTGCCATCCATGGTTGATTATTTGAATTATTCCTCTTTTTTTAAGAACCCTAAAACACTGCAAAAGTTACATCATACACTTTCATTACAGTATGAAGGATACATTCATTGACATTGTACAAAACTGAGCAGAGTACAGATTTGGCTTTTTTTAAGTTTACGGTAGAATGCTCTCTATGAAACTAAAATTTTGGCTTAAAGTTTTATTAAATGTGGACTAAGGTTTCTTAAGTGATATTAGAATCAATATAGATTAAACTGCTCAATTCTAGCCCTTTTTATATTGTTTCTTGTTTTAAATTTGGAACAATTCTTCAGAATGTTCTTCCCTTGTCAATGAATTTGAAATTGAACCATTTTTTTTTTCTTAGAAAATATTACAGGTTACAAAGAAGCATGCAAAACTAATAGTACATTCTCAAGTGCTTTTACCAGAATTGATCTGCTTAAACCTTAAGGTGACCAGAATTTCAGGAAAACTTCATGATAGCTCCTGGGGTGCTTCATCCAAAAGAAACTAAGTAGTCGTGTCTTCTGACTTTGTAACTTCTAACAAACCTTCAGTGCATTTGTTTGAGAATCGACTCATGAGTAGATCTCGATTTTATTGTTTGATGTTACAAAAATCCAGGAGTTTTTAAACTTTTATAGAAAAACTCTTACAGATATGTTAGAGAGCTGCTGGTTTTGAAATGGTAATTATGAGTGTTCCTGTTCTCTAAAGGGAAGTTTTTGAATTAAAACAAAAAGAAACCCAAATGATTAGTAAACAAGACATTTGTACAGTTTAAAAAAAAAAAAAAGCTAGGAAAGAATACCATTCACTAG
>PVKN010009654.1:0-23501 GCA_004027915.1 Capromys pilorides
ATGTAGCTGTTTATTCATATAAAACTTGTTTCTAATGAGTTTTAAATTGTGGTGAAATACACAGAAGTAACATACAGTTCACCATTTTAGCCATTTTTACTTATGTATGAAATTTAGTTGTATTAAATACATTCGTAACTTTTTACTTGCTTAGCTGTGTTTTAGAGGTCAAATTATTTTGTTTTTCTGTGCCTCTCTACATGTGGAGTGCAACACTCTCATTGTTATTTTTTGTTTGTTTTGATATTTGTAAATTAGTTTCATAGAAAACACTTGCAGTTGGACACAGAGAGTTCCTAATCAGGGTGGTGAAGTTTGTAGGCCTCCATGGCCTGGGTTGGTGCCAACTGTGTGTCCCACACATATGCACATGTGGTTGTACTCATTGCCCACTGACTCGTCATGAAGACTTCGAGAATTCTTATTGCCAACACAGGATAATTTTGCATTATTTTGGGCCCACTTTAGTGTAGGATTAATACATAGCGTGAACTTCAAGGATAAAATAAAAATTTCTTAGTGTTCACAAAGCAATTAATTGATAATAAGAAAACATTTGTTTAGTGTTCAAGTTAAAATCATAACACAAGAGCTTTAGAGAAAGTAGACTTCTGAATTTATCCTCACAGTGGTACCTCTTTTCAGAGTTTTTGAGAAAACCTATTATTTTTTAAAAAAATGTGAGCAACAATTACTTGTTTTTCATGAATTCTAGTTGAGTAAATTATGACCAGAATATGAGAGAACATGCTGGCCCTGCCCCTGAAGCGCACTGAGACAATGCTTGAGACTGGGAGCGGTGGCATACACCTGTAATCCCAGTGCTTAGGAGGCTGAAAACAGGAGGATCACTGTGAGTCCAATTTACCTAGTGAGACTCTGTAAACCCTGTACTAAATACATTAAGAAATACATAAATAAAATAAAAAGGAATATGAGAGAAAAGTCTCAGAAGAATGAGCCTTTTGTTTACATTTAAGTCTTTTAAAGTTGATATCTTTGAGATTAATACAATAATTAAATACATCCTCAAGTTAACAAAACTTCCTGTTGTCCTTTACAGTAAGTAATGTGAAGTAATTTCTATTTTGTAATAATAGCTCTTGCTACCTTAATGTTCAGTAAGAAGCTTCCAGGTATATCTGTAAGAAAGGCTTTAGACATCCTCTGAAGTAAACTGTTTCTAGCCTTAGAATTCAGGTTTCCACACGGAATATATTACGTTCAGTCATATCACAAAAGTGCCTTTCTTATCAACATTGCCCTAGCTAAACATGAACTTTAAAAATTGGAAAATCAGCCATTTTGTAGACAGTTCACTCTTTGTTTCATATTTTGGGCTAAGAAAAAAAAAATTGTGCAGAGAAGTATTTCTGGAAGGAGTCTTAACTTCTCAGTTGCCTTGGTTTAGCCTATAGTATTTTTGTTGTTTTGGGAATTGATAGTGACCCTAAGTATAATGGAGTGAATTTTCATTTCTCAAGCATGAGTCCTATGTGGTTCCTAAAATGTGAGTGGTACTGTAACAAATTCTGGCACTGAGTGGTATATACTTGCTTGGCTGTCTGCATCACAGCATTACTTAACTGAGTAAGGAACATGACTCAGAGAGTTGATGTAAGAATAGCCCTGGACTTGTGAAGTCTAGGACTCCCCAAGCCTCCTTGCTTGGATCCCCCCACCCCCAACCCAAGCCTTCTTGTGGTGGGGAAAAACATGGTATTGGCCTCCTGATAGCAACTGCTGGGAGGTTCTGTCCTGGCTCACTTTCTTCTCAAGTTTCACATTTTTCCAGGATGGTGTTGCACATGGCCACTTTTTGTTTACATCTCCATGTCTTTCAAGCCTACATTTTAACTCAGGCATGTCTTATGGACTACAGATCCATAATCTACTGGTCAGCATGGTTGACTGCCCCAAAGTATGTTAAATCAGCGTGTCAGAAGCCAGCCTCGTCAAACCTTGACTGTGCCACTGTCTCTCCCCCCACAACCCCCCCCCCTGTTTCTTTTTCTGTATTCCTTTGAGCAAGTAGCACATCTTGAGACATTGTCCTATGCCATAAACTCCCGGATGTCTCCAGCTCTTTTTTTTCTCTGCAGTGTCCATATTTAAGTGATCACTAAACTCTTCCAGTCACACCTAATATATCTCCCAGTGCATTGTTCTTTTCCATATCACCGTCCTTGCCTTATTTCAGGCCCCTCCTTTCTGGATCTTTATAGGCTCTGCCTTTCACTGCAGTCCGGCAGCCCTACTAGACATGTGCCAGGGACTGTCAGCCATATGCCAGTAGTAGTTCCACAGAGAGCCCCTCTCCACGCAGTCTTTACGCTGTGCTTGCTATCCCAGAATGAATTACTTTTCCAGCCCTGGTAAGCTCCCAAGCCCTTGTTCACTTACTCCATAGGTCTGTGCCTCTTGGAAGACTTTTTCAACCCTATGGATTGACACTGCATGATGCCAAGAAGTGTGGGTCTGATCACTGTGCATCTTTTGTTTACTTCTCTGGCTCCCCTCTTAGACTATGAGTTATTTGGAGTTATAAAAGGAGTCTCACTTCTGTCTGTATATATACCATGCAGCATGGTATGTCTGCCTTGTAAAAGAGATCCAAAAAGTTAGCGGTGACACTCCTTCCAGCACTTATGGCTTCTGATGAGCAGCCTTATGGTGGAGAATTTTCTTGGCCCTTCCCAGTGAAATATATTCTTGGGACCAGAGCTACAAGTAGAAGATTGAAAAAAATGAGAGAGAGAGAGAGAGACAGAGAGAGAGAGAGAGAGAGAGACAGAGAGACAGACAGAGACACACAGAGAGAGAGAGAGAGAGAGAGAGAGAGACAGAGAGACAGAGAGAGAGAGAGAGAGAGACTGAGTGTGCATATTTCAGTCAGGTATCTGTATGCATCCCGAGTAGCTCAGTGGCCTTACCTCCAATTTTTTGGGTTAACTCACTCAAATGGGCCTTCAGGATACTGGGCTCTCATTCTGCATTTCATTATTGGAACCACTTCCCTACTCTTTGTTGACCTCACTTTTCTCTCCTCTTTTCCATCCCTTAATCACAGCTCCCTAGGTTTACAGGCATCAGATAGAGCCCCTGGGTACCCAGCACCACATCCACTCGGTCCAGTCCCCCTGCCCACGCCACTTTCCCATTCTCCCACCCCCAGCCTGTGTGGACCTTGCAGCAGAGGGAGGATAGTGGTTCCCAGAAAGGCCACACCTCCATTGATTGGAGCTTAAGGTTTCCTCCCCCTCCTGCCTTCCTAAGATGTGATCCACCAGTTGTCTCCTTTCTCTTTAGTCTCACCAATCTTCACCTCCTGCCATGTTCTTTGTATCTGTTTCTTTCCTAGGCCATGTCTTCCACTAGCTCCCAGTCCATTTCTCTGCTCCTTTTCACCTCTGTTTACTAAAACTCATTGTAATGCATTCTTTTTCCACTATCTTTTTAAAGGTTTGAAAATTATGATAAAGTGCATATTACATAGTTTATAGTTTAAAATTCACCATTTATAGATTTTTTAAAAGTTTTATTAGTACGTGTTTGCATGACTTCATTCATCATAATGAGTTAGCACATGTACATAACACGTCTTAATTCTTCTTCCCTCCCTCTCCCCTCCACACCCTTCCCCCTTCCTCTTAGTCTCTATCCCATTTGCAGAAGAAACTCAACCATTTTTAATTGTAGAGCTAAGCGAGAATAAGGATGTTCATACTGTTGCACAGTCTCCAGATCATGTTCATCTTTCAAACATAAACCTGCGTCCACTGAGCAACCAGTTGTCCTTTCTGTCTCCTCCTAACTCCTGACAAGCACCATCCTACTTCTGTCCCTGTGGGCTTGCCTACTTGAAGTTCTGTCCTCATTCTCCCTGTTATGTGCTTCTCTTATAGGTGCTTCCCCTCTGTGCCTCTGCCAAGGTCAGTGGTGACCAACACTTGGTTGGGCACAACAGTCATCTCTTAGTTATAAACTCCCCCTGAGTCACTCTGTTGAAAATTATGCTCTTTTCTGTGGTTTCTTCTTCATGTCTCTCTTTAGCACTTCCTCCATGTAACAGTTGTTGCACCCTCCCCAGGTAGTTCTGAACTCAGGGTGTTTTGCTTGTGTTGGGAGTGCTTGCCTACTACTTAGAATTGTCTCTGGCATATAGTAGATGCAAAGTGAAAACTTGTTGAGTGGCTAGAGAAGAAGCCTTTACAAAACAGAATGATAGTCCATTTTCTTCTCTTCAAGCTTTAAACCTTGTTCGAAGAGTGTGGTTCTTATATCATTCAAGTGATAACAAAACTGAATTTAAAATTTCCCCAGTGTCTGTTTTGCAAAATGAAAATAAACCGTAGACTATAATTAAGACTGTGTTGAATATGTGTGTGTGTGCGTGCATGCGTGTGTGTGAAATGGATGATAAAAGACATGCCTTCATACTGCTATAAATGTTTCAAATATTATTTTCCATTACTGTTTGTTTTCTTATGGGTTATTAAATTTAAATACAATGCAGTAGCTTTACATTTCCTGAATCAGTACTTAAAAAGTCACTGTTACTTGCTTGAGGATACTTTTGGTAAAACTTGTGGTAATGGGTTTTTTTTAGACTTCTTAAGGAGCATATTGAAACTGACACAGAGCCAGTGAGTAGCTTTTAAACATTTATTGCGTTTGAGGTTAATATTATTGGTGTAACTAATGCTGTATGGTATAAATTTTCTGTTCTGGGTGATTTCTACTTCAAAATGATGTTGTTATTTTCATTCTGCGTTTAACACGGCCCACTACTCAAAGCTGGGAACCTAAGCAATACGCTTTTGCCATACTGATTCTATAATTTACTCTAAATAAAAGAGAAGACTAAATTCTTTCTCTCAGAACCCTTTTCAAAAAGGTATATCAACATGTGCATATTTTAAAATAAAATCAAGAAGTCTCTCAGGGGTAAATAGTTTTATTTTTGATGATGAAAAATTTTATGTAATATTTTGTTTGCACTAAAATTCTTCTTTATTTAAGTTGTAAAACACAAATCATTAGTATATGTGAATGTGCTATTTAACTATAAAAGCTTCACACTTCACCTTTGAAGGAGTAGTATATAGTTTGCATTTTAATATTTATTTATTTATTATGTATCTTTCTCTTTTGTGGTGAGGTCTTACTAGCCTGGGCCTGCCTTAAATTCCTGGTCTCAGGAGTCCTCTTGTCTTAGTCTCCTGAGGAACTAAATGATAGGCATATAGCTTTCTGCCTGGCTTATTTGCTGGGTTTTGAAGTAGTTTCTATTTCTAAATATATTACAAAAGCAAGTCTAATTAATTGTGGGTTATGGTGAGTCGAAGCTTAATAGAATGTTTCACGGTATATTTGATCATAAATATCCTGGAAAAAGTTTTGGTTTGGTTATTTTATTATAAAGGGCTTTCTATTATTATTATTATTATTATTATTATTATTATTACTACTACTACTACTACTACTATTGCCAGCTCAGCATACCCTGAGAGCCTGAGAGTGGTCCTGGTGCAGCATGTGGTGCTGGGGATTAAACTGTAGTCCCTGTGGTTGCCTAAGCAGGCGCTTTAGATCTCTGAGCTATCTCGCTGGCCCTAAAGGGCTTTCTTATAAGCAAATTTACCTGTGTTTTATGGTTGAGCGTCTCAAGTCCCGTGTGATCGTGGCTGCTTTGTCTTTGGTAGCCTGCAGTGACTGAAGTCTAGCAAGAGTACACCCAGCTCCTCTGCTGTGCAAATCCACTCCAGCAAAGTGGTGTTAGATCATACATGCAGGCATTTGGTGATCCTGGGAGCCCTCGGAGAGCCTTCTGCATTCCTCAGCTGGCTTACCTTGCAGACTTTGTGAGATCCTTCAATCACTAGACATTAGTCTTTCCCAGCTGTTGCATGGCAGACGCTATCTGGAAACAGCAGGTAAAATGCTGTTATCAGCTGCTCAGTTTAATCACACACCAAGGTATTTGTTATACTTCTACTACTTCATAATGCAGTATAGGGAAGGGTCTTACCCTTGCATCTCCAAGTACCCTACGTTTCCACCACGACTCTGATTAGCTGCCTTTAGCTTGCACTGATAGGGAGTCCTGTCCCCAGCAGAGGTTCACGCTGTGTTGCATGTGCTGGGAGCACTTGAGCTCTTCTGCCTCCTTGAGAACCCTATTCATGAAGAAATCTGGGCCCATCCACTACCTTGCTCCTTCAACAATTCTACTACCAAGCTGCATGTCTCAGTTTCTCTCTGCACTGTGAGACTGTAAGAGCAGGAGCCATGCCCTGAAAAGATATGTTTCTTTTTCAGCTCTTTGTTGAGTTGCAGACCCTGTGAACCTGCTTCCTGTGTGTGTGTGTCACTTCTCCATATTCATGAGGTGCAAATACATCCAGCACATATGGCCATACCATGAAGAAGGAGGGAAGGGATGTGCTGAACAAAGGATGAAGCCAGAGAAAACTGCCAAGTGCTAATTTAATGGAAAGGGAGGGAAGCCTTCAGATGGACTCACAGGTTTTTCTGGGATCACACTTGTGTATAATTAAGGTGCTTTTGCATGTAGAGTATGTGTCGTGTGCTTGCCAGCCAAATATTAAGCTCCTCACTAGCCCATACCTTATTTCTTTGTGTCTCATAGACTTCATACCATGTGAGCATATTGACAGAGATCATTCCTACAGCGCTTCGCTCTGCCGGCCATTGCTCTGAGGGATTTAATGCGTGTCATCTTAGTTAACTTTTGTAATAACTCAGTGGAGCCAAATGTTGTTACTCAGTGGGTTAATAAAAACTTTTGTCTTTATATTACAGATAAATAAAACCTGAGACATAAAGAAATTAAATCATTATTTCCTAGTTCACCAAGCTAGATGGTGAGGCTAGAATTTGAATTCAAAGCTGTCTTGTCTGTGAACATGCTTTCTTAACATGTGTCATTCAGTTCTTTCAACAGGATTTATTATGTTTTTCTTCAGTTGGTGAACAAAGCAAAGATCCAACCATCTATGGGATTTGCATTCCAAGATAGAGAAAATGAACAATCATAAACATGAATAAATAAATATCTAAGTGTTGAAAAACCAAAGAGTAGGGAGTTTCAGACAGTTACACTGAAATTTTAAGTAGGTGAGCAGGAAAGAGCCCAGGGCTCACATGAAGGACTAGTTTGTTAGATCTCTGTTGTTTGATGTGAGTTCTTTGTTGATCTTTTACAGATGTAGTCTGATACCTGGACTCATTTAAAGCGGCTAAGAATCTGTCTGTTATTTCTGCCCTTTGAACCCTGGTAGTGCTCAGTGGCTTTGAGCGCAGCACTGGGGATGAGTCACCCGTGGGCCTCTCCTGTGGCCAGGAGCCTGGTTTCCTTCCTCCAGTACCTTCCTAAATATGTGCCCCAAGGCTGGGTGCTGACTCATGGGACTGGGGGAGGGGAGTATCTGTGTGGAGAGAGGAGTGGGAAGTGAGGCCGAGTGACCTTGGACAGATCTAGCTGAGATTTGCTAAGAGACCTCTGCTGAGTTAGCAAGAGGGCTAGAGATTGTTCACATTGTACAGATGACAGGCACAGAGCAGGCCTCCTTGGGATTGAGCAGCAGGAGCCCCTGTATACAGGAGTGGGCAGCTGTGGGGATGTACCCAGAGTTTAAATTTCTTTGTGAAAGACACATATTTCACCCAGTTGTTAATGGACAAGACCAACACTAATGCTAGTAGTTCCCCCGTGTCTGCTGGATTTTTCAATTGTCTTTGGTCACCTGAAGTCCAAAATATATTGGTATTTGTCTTGACATTTTGAAGAGATAAGAGAGTACATCCAAAGTTCCGCTAGAGTCTGTTCATAGTCGTTCTATGTCATTATTTAGTGTTTCTATATTCCTATTTATGATTTGTAAATTAAACTTCATCATAGGTGTACACGTCGAGAAAAAGCATAGTCTATATAGGGCTCAGTGTAATCTGTGGCTCCTCTCTGGTAAAAGGTCCTTATTGTGTTTTAAGCTTAAATGTTAATGATAACAGGTTTGCGGTCTCATTTGGTCTTTCTGGGACTGAACATGGCACTGACTTCAAGACTAGACCTTGTGACCAGCAGCAGGATGTTGCACACGAGGTTTCCAGCTGTCCTGGTCTATCAGTGCATGTGTGCGTCATGGCTGCCAGTGGCTGAAAACTCGGGATGTTGTTGCTGGCGCATGGGGGCCTCCACCAGTTCCTCATGAGCTACCGCTTTCCTTTTTTATACAAAAACAGCACTGTACCTCCCTCCGATCATGCTGACTGCACACCAGATTCCACAGATTGTTTTTCTACCCTACCCTGCTTATTTTTATTCATTGAGCTACTTTATTTTAGGGATTTATAAAGCTTTTTTTGGCAGTGGTAACACTTATTGTTATATTTCTGGCTGTGCAGCTTTCATGTGAATGGTTCAATTAAGGAGCAGATGAGGAAGGATATGGCTTGGGATTCCGGCTTGCTGCCTGGGAGATTGCACAGATCTGAGGTGTAACTAGCTCCCCACCACAGGGCGGGACCCCAGGTTAGGTGTCCAGCAAGAAAGGACCATCTCGGTCTGGGTACTGGTTGAAAGTACCTATTCCACATTCTCTTCTATCTAGAGAAAGTATTACAGACCTAGTCAGAGGTCACTTACTATATGTTATGAATGATTTAATTACTACTGACCAAGTGTCTGAAATGGGTCAGTTAATTTTTTTCTTCGTACTAAATATATGAACAACTGATATTTCTGGTATTGTAGCCCTATGAGGCTGATTCAGTTGTGGTCCAAAGCAGGATTTTAGTGGCATACTCATTTGGTTTGGTTCTTGCTTCTGCTACTTACTGGCTCTTGTCTTTAGAAAAGTTGCCTAATCTTTCTGCTCCTTCATATCTGTACACAACTGAAAATTAGAGCAGTACATACCTTACCTAATGTTCTGGTGAGGATGGGGTCAACACAAAATACAAAATACAGCATCCTAGGTGGGATTTTTGGTGCTCTTACTACACGAATAGATGAGAAGGAAGTTGGAGAAAGAATTGACTCTAGCATTGGTTAACTAGTTTGCATGCCTCTGGAGGTACTATCCTGGTATCCAAAGCAGATCCTGGGCACTGACCTTTGTCCCCAGGAGAGTGACACTGTCTCAGGTTTGGTTAGGTGGGAAGAACTGCAATAGCTTAGGTCATCTCTTCATCTGCAGGTACTGTAGCAGAATGCAGAAAAGAAAAAACTGTTGAGGAGCTGTTGGGGAGATGTTGGTCCTCCTTAGGAACTTGTCATGCCGGCTTGCTGTTCTCATTGTCAAAGGAGCTTGGGACCTTTTTGCTGGGAATGGCTACGGTTCACTTTGGGGGGCTTTGGTCCTTACTTTGAACATCTTCGCCTCCTGGCTATGGAGGGGAAGATGGTGCACTGCTCAGTGTCCTTGTAAAGCTTGTTACTCTGTCTTTCCTGATATGTATTTGGCTGTTCTCATAGTTGGAGGCGCTCAGGAGCTCATAGGAGCTCAGGTACCATGTGCTACCTTTCAGGGAGCTCTTAGGTGTTGTTTCCTGGCTTCAGTTCAGATCTCCCAGCCTGCTAGCACAGATGGTTCATTGTTGTGCGCAGACAGATTTTCTAGCTTCCATCACTGACCTTTGGGCGTTCCCAGTGCAGATCCTTGAAACAGGCCTACATGAGGCGTTGCTATGGGGGTCTTGGCTTCCAGTTGGACTTGTGGGAGGCATTATCATGGGCTCTAGGTCATGTAGAACATTTCCATGGAATCCAGGCCCTCACTTGTATTCTGTTGGTCTTTAGTGTGTGGACAGATGTCCTACATTCTCTTTGTATATGACTCTATATGTGACAGTCATAAAATACACTTATAATGTGTCCTGTACTTCATTGTTCCTCTTGCAGCCCCTGACTATAACACCGTCCCCCCGGTTGGGCTCTTTCTGGAAGGGTGTGCTTTTTGAAGGCCAGGTTAGGAAGAATGACATCTACCTGCATGTCATGAACCAGTTGTCTCTTCATTTTATTAATTACAATCAAGGAAGGCCTTCCCTTTTCCCCTTCCTTCTCCTCCCGCTCTTATTTTCATTTCTTCTTCTTCGTTCTTTAACCAGACCTTGTTTTGTTTCTTTGTTTTTAGAGAATGGAAAACATTATGAACATACTTCACTGTTATCATCCCTCTCCCTCCTGCTACACTCACAACTCTCTGTAGTAGGATTTTCCATTCCAGATCATCAAAGTTAAAACATCTTATTTCAGAATGGCTTCCCCTTCCTTCCTGGGTATCTTCCCCATTATGCGTTAGTGTGTTCTCAGTGACACTAATTTCCTTGTTAGTCTGGATAAACTTGAGAGAAACAAAAACACGTGGTTTTTGGAGTTCTTTTCAATAGCAAAATTACTTGAAAATTAAAGATATTTAGAGACAAGTCATATATTTGAAAACCCACTGGTGAAAGATATTTATGTAAGGTTTGTATGATTGGCAATTCGAGCCAGGTTTTCCACTTACCAAGTTTTGTATAGCCACTTCCAGAATTAAGCTCAGAACTAACACACTCTTAGTATTTCCATTTTTTGTATATGATGCTTTAACTTTCTTACCCTCTAGGCTTACAGACAGGACCATATTGATTTTATTTGACTTGAATTTTAGACAAAAATACATCAAAGATTTCATTGCTGTTTTTTTTTTCCAGTAATAAATAGAGCTCCAGGGCACAGCGTGGTCTTGGTGGCCTTATTCCATGGAGAAAAAGGGGTCTTCTGTGGCAGGCTCAGGTAACTCTTATAATCCTTGTGGCTTTGGGCAGGTAGCCCAGGTTTTCTCAGTCCTGGTTTCTCCAATGTTAGGTTGGTGGTAATTCTGCTCCATGAATGGTGAACTTTAACAACTATATTTCATTTCTCTTTTAATAAGGACCGTTTAGAAATTACATTAAGAGGCATCCTGCCTTCTGGTTTATTCTGGGTTTGCTTCATCTTACTTTCCCAAGATTTCAACTCCTTCCTAGTAGGCTTCTATGGTTTTCCTTTTCTGTAGAAACTATATATGTTGATGAACACATCATAATTCAACATAGAGTTAATAAACTGAACAAAAAAGGAAAGCTTTTGCTTTTGTCTTTTGCAGTTTTAATTGGTTTTTGTTTTTAATTTTGTTTTTGGTACCAGGGATTGAACTCAGGACCTTGTGCTTGCCAGGCAGATGCTTATGGTGCTGACCTATCTCCCCAGTCCTTCAGTTTTAGTTGGAACAATGCTGATCTTGGCAAGTTTTTGTATAGGCATTGGAAGAATCTAGACTGTGGTCAGACTCTATAGTTCCTTCCCTTCTGATATAGACATTTTCATAAATCCAGCATGGGAGAGGGGTGTCTAGGGCAGTTCAGTCCTCTGTAACTGACTGGGCATGACGGCTGCTCACTGTTAATACCTTAGAACTTTATTATTTGCAATGCATAGCCCAACTTATTTCAAAAAATCCTGAGGGATAGCAAAGTTAAATACGAGAATTAAAGAGAAGAGATTGGATGCAATGTAAAATCAGAGAAATGAAGACTTTACCAGGTGTACCTTCTGTTCCTTCCAGCAGGCAACCCTGATCCCTTTTCTGCCTATGCTCCATCAATGTAGCCTGATGGGGTTTCTGGGGTGCAGATCAGATTGCAGACAAGTGATTATGGGAAGAAGTAATGCTGCACTTTTCCCTCAGTCCCAGAGAGTGTGAGGGGGAAGTTAATATAAGAAAGGAGAACAAGGCAGATCTGCTGCAGTATTACTTTAAGCCGTAGTGAGATAGCAGGCTGTGTGCTGCCACTGTTTCTGTGCACATTTCAGTGGGACTCTTTGAAGGAAGCAACACATGTTTTCTTGGGAGATCTCTAGCTTTGCAGCCCAGCAACGCCCTCAGGTCTAGTAAAGAATTTCAAGTGACTTCTGGCTTTTTTTGTTTTCACCCTAGAAGCTTGCTTCATAGTTTCCCTTAATTGTTTGCTCTGTCTTCCTAATTTTTTTGAAAAACATAAATTGTTTGTGTAGAGAAAGCTTAGGGATACTGACAAAAAGATTAATAGATATTATTTTATGTGTTTGAAATATGAGCAGTGAATTAAAGTTTCTAAAGTTACCGAAAGAGTCTATAGCGAGAAGTCATCTCACTTGCTCCTGGACTCTTAGCCACAGGTCCTTTCTCCAGAATCTACGACCTTTACCAGCTTTTTGTACACCTCACCAGATGTACTTTATAACTAAATATGTAAATATCCACTCAAATATACAAATACTAAACCTGGCCTCTTATAAACATTTATGGTATGTGTTGAAGTTTGTTCCATATCAATACATACAGAGCTGCTTAATTTATTTTAGTGAGTACATTGCATGCACGTCCCATTGTGGAAGATGATATACTTAACATTCCATTCCATATGAAGTTAAGGAATTAATATCATTCATATTTATTGGCAGTTTAATCTTATCATACTTAATAGTATATGAATATATAACCTCTCTCTCCACTGACATTTAAATTGCTATCTTAAATTACTTCAAACTTTGCTAGAACAATTTATAGTTTGTTCATGTATGACTGTAGCTGGAGGAAGTTTGCTAGGTTGAATTATGTGTACATTTGTGGTTTTTCGTTCATATGCTTCAGGTGTTCAACACACTTGTAGTAAACATAGTGAAATGGTAAGTACAGTCAAGGAAATCATCATTTCATATGGTTATGTGTGTGCGCGCATGTGCGCGTGGTGAGAGAACCTAAAATCCACTTTGAGCAGATCCATAGGATGCAGTACAGTATTATTAACTATAGTCCACAAGGTGCCTGGTGTGTTACTCATCCTGTGTGACCGTATAACCTTGTACCCTTCCACTTATACCTCTCCAGTTCTCTTTGCTCCCCTCCATTGTAATTTTGAATGTATTTTATTTTTGGGGGGTGGGGAAGGGTTCACAGAATGTTCAGGGTCTCACTATTAGGTCGGACCTGTAGTGATCCACCTGTTTACAGCCTCCCAAGAGCTGGGATTACAGTGTGCTGTCTCAGTTTCCTTCTCAGCATGCCCCAGGGGTGGGGCCCACATATCAGACCAGGGAATCAAATTAGTCCATGCACCTGCTTGCAGGCTGCTTTAATCCGCTGAGCTATTTGGCTGGCTCTTCCATTGTAATTTTGGATGAGGTTGCTGAAATCAGTGTCTTCATATCATTAGCACTATATTTTGATTACATTTTTTTTAAAGTTTATTTTATTTTTTTTTAAACCTCATTTATTTATTTATTTGTGTTCTGGCTGGCTCAGCCTGCCCTGGGGGTGGGGCTGGTGCAGCATGTGGTGCCGGGGATTGAACCGCAGTCTCTGTGGCTGCCCAAGCTTGCCCAAGTAGGCGCTCTAGAGCACTGAGCCATCTCACCGGCCCCATTGATTACATTTTTGATACTCACAAATGTAATAGCTGAAAAATACTGTTCTATGCTATCATAACTTGCATTTCTTTAATTCGTTTGTTCTTTTTTTCCATATGTGTAAGAGCATTTTTTGTTACACATGTTATTGCCATTTAAAATAAACCAAATTACAATACAAATTCAAGACCACGAAAAGAACACACAAACATAATTTTACAGAGAATACAATTATTCATTCTCATGTATGTAATAATCAGTCATGTGATTAATACTTTATCTATGTGCACCAGTTTTGCACTTTTCTACATGGTTGGAATAAACCAGGAGAGAAGTCAGGAAAAGCCATCTACCTCATGATGATCATACTCTTGTAGAGGACAACAAATATTAATTAATGAGAATTAGTAAATTATTTAACATGTTAAAACTAAGGTAATGCATCTGGAGTGTGAGGAGAGGAGGAATTGGTCAGCATCCTTGAGAAGTAGGAGATGTGAGTAAATCTTGAGGCTGAAGAGAGTAAACCAACCAAGCAGTTCAAAAAAGAATATTCTAGCAGAGGAGATAGCCCCAGTCCTGAAGGCCTCACACAGCAGGATGCTTTTGTGTTTAAAGCACAGTCAGAACACTGGGAAGCTCAGAGGGAGGAAAGAGAAGCAGGAGGCAAGGGCAGCGAAGTAGGGAAGATGCCAGGTTGTATGCAGCCTTGTGAACTATGTAAGCACACCCACCTGTGCTTATTTATGTGTATTATGTATGTATGTATTTATATGTGTTTGTAGCACAGAGGAAATACATTTGGTACAGATGCATAACATATCTCAGTTATTTTTATATCCCCTTTCTCTTCCCCCTCCATGCCTTGGTCCCTTTCAAGTTGCAAAAGATCTCCTTTCCTGTTTCCTATTTTCTGTGTTTTCTTTTCTTCAGAGCCATTTGTGTTCCCTTTCTTGTAAGCCACTTTTTTTTTTTCTGGTTTTCAGCCTTATTCCTTATGTGGGCTTGGAGCTTGGGGATTTGGGGAACGAATCTAGGGTTCACACATGTTAAGTGTGGGCTTCACCCCTGAGCTACACTGTGAGCCCTAGCTTTATTATTGTTTTTCTTTTTTTGTGTGTGCATCAGGAACCGAACTCAAGACTGTGCATTTGCCAGGCAGACACTTGTGCCACTGAGTTATATCCCTGGCAGCTTAGCTTTATTCTTACAACAGTAGCAGGCCTTATAAAAGATTATCCTACTTAGTTCGTGAATTAAAGAACACTCCTTAATTGTTTATTTATCTTTATGTTTGTGGCAGAACTTTTATTTAAAGGGCTCTAACTTTCATTTTTATGGGTCAAGCTTAACAATCATGCTTCATACTATGCACTGGAAGATCTGTGATTTGAAGTGCTACCTTTAATGTGCACCTTTATTTCCATTACTAACAATTTCCTCTCCTTTGTAATTTGTTCTGTTGATTTTCCCATTTGTCTACACACTGCATTATGGTGTGGTTTAATATCTGGGAGAGCTGGTTCCCTCATAGCCTTTCAGAGAGGTATCACCCTTCCTATGTGAACTTAAAATTAACTTGTCAAATAACTCTAGTAATTAAAAAATAAACAAGAAGAGTTTTTGAAATTATGACTTCATTAAATTATATAGATATAACTTGGAATTGCCACCTTTTGGATGCCATCTTTTTCTGTAATGTATTTTTAATTGGTTTTCATTTAAAAAATTTTGTGTTGCATTTAAAAAATTCTGTTGCATTTAAAAAAATTTTCAAAATACATTTTATTCTTAAGATTTTCTTGATATCTTACCCCTTTCCTCTTTTAAAAAATATATAAGAACTATTATATTTAAAATACAAATCTGAAAACTTTGTTTTTATATGGGTTGGAATAGTGTAAATATTACTTAAATTATTGTTTAAATTTTGTCACAATTTCTTCTCTGGACCATCTAGTCCTTCTGTGTGTGTGTGTGTGTGTGTGTGTGTGTGTGTGTGTTTATTTGTTTGTATCATCTGTAATATTAATCTATTTAAATTCCTGCCCCTTGCCTTGGTTAGGATGTACCTCCATAGTCTTTGTTGCATAGTATTTACTAAACAGCTTCAGCTCTTATGGCTTGAGAGGCTGGGTCAATTTTTACAAGAGTGGCAGCTCTTTCCCTGGATTGTGTGTCCTGGCATTTGTCATTTACATGTACCCTGACTGTTTATCTTCTGAGGATATTCCCTCATTATAAATGTGAGCCACCACACTTGTTCATTTATTCATGTATATTAAAGGATAGAATGGTACATAATTATCTAGGTTAGACTGAGTTTTAGATACAAGGACAGACCAAAAACATGATATGTGTTTACATAAAATTTATTACAGTATAGGACCCAGTGCCATTGATTCTGCTCAGAATATTCCCTGTCACTTCGAACACACTTACCAGATCCTTGCCTCCTTCTGAATTGGTTCGTTTTTGTGTTTTCATGAGGTACAATCAGAAATGAGTGAACGCCATTGCCAAGTGGCATCTGATAGAAAGACAGCTTATAAAATTATTTCTGATGTGTCCTCGTCCACCTGACTCATGGGATCTAGCATTGCATGAGTTCTGGCTTTTCTCAGAATGACCATGAAAGGATACTGTTTGGAATCAGTTCAAGATATCCAGGCAGCCAGTACAGCACAACTAAGGACTCCTGAGAGGACACTTCCTGAACTGCCTCACAAAATGGAAAGAACAGTGGGATAAACATGTTCCAGCAAAGAGTATACAGTATTTGGAGGGGGATTGTTGGCAGCGTGTCTTTTACTGTAATAAAAAGATTAACTACAAACATTGATTGCTTTATTCCATCACACTGCATAATTTTTCAAGTGAGTAAAATGTTCCCCTTCTGCAGCCAGATGAACAAATTAAGAAGCTTTAACTATCTTTCGGCTTTCTGTATTCTAAATGTTCCTGAATTTGACTAGGAAATGGAAATTGTAATGCTATGTTAATAGAGGTATAAAAATGACAGTGTTGATCTAAATTTAGAGTACAATATTAAAAGAAACAGTATTCATGGTAAGATCATTCTGAGTATGTTGAAGACTTATTGACACAGTACTATTTCCTTTTCTTGTAGATTTGTCTAAAAACAGGCTGGTTGAAGTTCCAATGGAATTGTGCCATTTTGTATCACTGGAAATTCTTAATCTGTATCATAATTGTATCAGAGTCATTCCTGAAGCTATCATTAACCTTCAGATGCTGACCTACTTAAACTTGAGGTAGGTAAACTATAAAACTTTGTAATCAGATACAGTGATGAAATAATCAGACCTTCATTTCTATCTTTTTTTTTTTTACTTTGCAGTTTCTGATCACTTCTTTAAGTAAATCACACAGGGATCATTTAAGATATATATTTTGTAAAAATTTGTACTGTCTTTAATAATTGTTGGTGCTAGACTTAACTTGAATGTTAATATGGCAAGATTTTAAAAAATTTGTTTATATGGCATCATTTATACTTTGTCTAATTTGTGCATACATCTGGCACATACACGAAACTTAGGTGTTTATGTAGATTGAGGAGTAAGAAGGGGAAAGGAAGGGAAAAATTGGGAGTTGGAACAAATGAACCCTTCCTGGTCTTTAGGGCTTTGGATACCATTGGCCTTTGCTCCCCAGGGTTGATGGAAGCCATTCTCCTTAGGCCATCTAAGGAGGGAGAGTAGGAGAACTGAGCTGCTCCAGCCAGCCAAAAAGCTTTCTGTCGTTATAGCCCATTAAATCAAACCAGTGTTTGCTGAGAACAGCATGGTAGTACAGGTTGAGTAACCGATTATGATTATGTGTAACAGAAGGTGAGATGTTATTGTCCTCAGGTATCCCTGAAGTTAGAAAAATTCTTTATTTTACAGCCTTAATTTTCAATTTTACAGCTGACTGTTTTGGCCAGATTCTGGCTCCTGAGTCACTTAAATCCTAGTCTCACAATCAGGGATTTCAGGCAAGGGGGGTTTCTGCCTCTACTATAGAAGCATAGTCTTAAGTTCTAGTTCATATCACTTATAGGTTGTCTTGTGTGTAAAGGGTAGGACCTGGTTAGCCAGGCTTGTGCTGTGTAACAAGTACACCCAGTGTTTAAGGTCAAAATTCCCAATTGAACCATGTAAATGTACTTTATAGTAGATGATAGTGCCAGTGGGATATTTTGCTTTTTAGTTAGTTAGCCACTAAGAATTACGGTCCTTCTGTCTTCACAGCCAAACAAAAGCAGAGGGGAGTGTTTCTGTTGTATTTCGTAGGACTCCATTTTTTTCACCAACGTTGAAGAAGTTTGTGAACATGTTTATAAGTGGATTTAGCTTCTTTTTGGTAAATGCCGTTGAGTGTTACTGTAAACTCATTAGGATCTCTTGTAAACTCATCTGTCAGCTCTTCACTTTTAAGATTTGTAATTTATCTGACGCTTACAAATTTTCTTGCTATTTCTTTTTAATTTTTTTATTAGTACACATTTGCAGTACATGATGTCTGCATCCCTCATGTGGAGTTGACCCATGTACATGATGCATTTTATTTCCTTGTTTCCTCCTATTCCCTCCCTTCATATCTTGATCTCTTTCCCATCTGAGGAAGATCTGTCTGCCTACTTCCTATTATCTCACTTTTAATTTGTTCTTTATTTACAACTTGGGTTTCTCATATAAGAAAAATCATGGGATATTTAATTATGTGTCTGATTTTTGTTTTCATTTAATATTATGGTCTCGGATTGTATCTATTTTCCTACAACTGACTCAAATTTATCTTTATGGCAGAATAGTACTACATTGTGTACAAATGTCACACTTTCTTTATCCATTCATCTGTTGATGGACATATAGGCTGTTTCTGAGATTTAACTATTGTGAGTTATAGTGCTATAAACATGCATGTAGCCCTATAATTAATGACTTGAACTCTTCCAGAAAGATACCTAGAAGGGGAATATCTGGATCAAATGGATTGTCTAGTTCTGGTTTTTTGAGGACTATGTATGCTGATTTCCATAGTGGTCATACTACTTCACATTAACACCAACAGTGTAGGAGGTTCCTTTTTCCCCTGTGGTCTCAGCAGTGTTTGCTACTCTCTGCCACAGCAGGATGTTAGCTATTTTAGGGTTGCCTAACGAAGCCAGCATAGTTGTGTCTGTAAGTTTAGGGACAGTATTTCCCTGAGACAGTTTTCCTCTAATCCAACCACAAAGGGGAACTGTTCCAAAAGTGTATGCAGTTGGTCTGTTTACTTAACCTCTGTGGTCCTTCCGTTACATTTTTACTTGAGTTAGTCCTAAATGCAATAAGTAAATTGATTAACTTTACATTATATTAAGTCCAGCTGCACTGAAAAGTTTTGGGATATAGGTGACATTTTTCTCCTGGGATGACATAGACTGTAAAAATACTTGTTAATCTAATCCTACTGTCTTTTTAAGACATTAGTAAAGTTTATTTCCTTATGATGATTTTCATGTTGCACTTTTCTGAGAGTAGATTATTGTGTTTATTTTAGACAGATGGAAATTTAGAATATGGTTCTCAGAATTGTCTGACAAGGACAGAAAGAAGCAAAGAAGTCTTTCATGATGGCTGGAAAGACCTATATGGTGTATTAAAAGCAGGGTTTTCTGATTAATTCCTAGGTAACAGAAAAGAGAGGAATAAAGGGACAATTAAGCACCCAACGCTTTTAAGTTTTGTTCTCTGTCAATTCCTTAATTTCAGGGTTTCCTCTTTTTCCATTGGTTTAGCCCTTTTTGGTTTTGCTGTGTTTTTCTTTGTTCACATTTCCTACCTTTAGTATTACCATGTATGAGACCTTGCTCTTATTCTGAAGTATTTACTTGTTGAAGGAATTTGATAACTAAATGGAAAAAAGTCAAGAGAAAATGGCCTTTTTACTTGCAGAAATATTTTACAAGGATATATAAAAAATGTGTGGACAGCCTCTAAACATTTTGAAAGCCAGATGATAATTACTTTAAATACCACTTAGAAATCTTATTCTCTGGATATAGATATGTAAAGACAAAATAAAGACAAGGGCAAGCCTTAAAGCCATCAAAAGATAATCATTTTGTACTATTCAGTTACATGTCCTTTAATTCCTGTTTGACTAGTGGGTTTAGTTGACCCATGTCCTCTGGGAATTAAACCTTTGAAACTGAGTTCATCAGCGGACTATGCACTTGCTTAGGGAAGCGCAGGGGCCAGGATTTGGTTCTTGAGCGTGCTGAGCCAGTGATGGAATCTGGGCTCAGTGGTGCATGCCTGTAATCCCAGCACTTGGGAGGCAGGAAACAGGAGGATCACTATGAGTCCAACCTGCATAGTGAGACCCTGTAGCAAAAAAAAAAAAAAAAGATAGAACACAATAGAGTCCTTGATTAAAATATTTATTTATAGCTTGTAAAATAGCAGATAACTGTCAATAACCATGTTCTTGCAAATAGATAATAGTATCTAGATAATAGTAATGGCATCTAATTAAATTGTCGGATCTTCTAGGATAGTGATATCATCCACACAGTAGTGTTGTTCCTGTGAGGTCTTTCTGTCCACGCAGTGTCCATCTCCTTGCTATTCCTGCCCTGGTCACAAGCAAGAGCTTAGAATACTGTGAGTGTGTGATCGCAATATACATCTTCCCGACAAGAATGGAGGTTGTCCTGTGACGTCTTACAACATTCATGAATATTGTTAGGTCAGCAAAATAAAGTGTACTTCTTATGCATGGTGAAGGATAGTTATGGTGGATCCAGAGGACTTTTGGCCTAGAAAAAGGGTGCTTAAACAGACTAAGGATGCTGCAAGTACTTTGCCTTGTGAAAGAGCCACTTGAGTTATTATCAGTCTATTTAATTTTCTGTAATTGTTACAAATACAAAAGATACCTTATATTATTTATAATAGAACTATATTCATATAAACCAAGTTTGATATTGTTATTAATTTGGATATGTTGGAGAATGAATTTCAAAATTAAACAAATAATTAAGGAAGACTATGTCAAATGTAGCATATTCTGAAATAGCTTTAACAAATATGTAATTTCATCCAGCTATAAAGAACTCAATCATTTTTTTCTTGTCTATAGTATTTAGGATTTTTTTTTTGTCTTGTTTCTAGAAACTAGGAAAAATTGTTAGAAGCGTGATACAAGCGATTTCTTGAATTTCTTAGATTTCACATTTCTATACTTAGAATTAAACATGGTCTGACTGTGTTTGTTGTTGTTGTTACCATGCTGAAGATCAAACCCAGGACACGACATGTAAATCATGTACTCTGAATTATATCCTCAACCCTGAACTCATTGTAGTATATCTACAAATTTTCTTCCTTAATAAATTACATGTAGAAATACTATACATCCCAAAGTGAGAGTGATGCCTTATAAATACACAGTGAATTTGTGAAAAACTTCCAAAGTTGATTGCAGTCTCTGAAATATATTGCAAAGTCCATGATAAACAGCCGTAAATGTTCAGTGGTGATGGTGCTGATACAGAGGATGATGGAGGCCGTGGTCCGTGGTGCTCAGGGTGTGTCACTGCGAGTTCCGAGCTGACTGACGTACTCTCTTAGCAATGTCATCTCTAAACAACAAATACAGCAGTTTCTTGGTACAGAGCCTCATTCGTGTCTTAAAGATTAGAGTTGTATTTAACTAGCACATGAAAAAAGTCTGCACCATGAAATGCAGTTAAAAATATTGAATTTTTTCCATATTTTTCCACAGGATGGAAATGTTTTACGTTTATGGAAAATATTGATTTATTGCTGTTTGTGTAGCCTGTGCTTGAAGAAGCTAGACTTGTAATCTTTGCTTCTTGATGTTCACAACAAAAGATTATGTTTGTTTAGTATATGTGCCACTGTGCCTCTTCCTGTTATAAAATATCTTAATCCAAGAAATGTGACCAAGAGCTATAAAAAGGATTAAGCGAGACTCGTTCCTATATAAGAACAAACACGAACCTGAAACACACAGCAAAGGCTTACAAAGTTTTAAATCTATTTTAAGAGATTGGAAGGGTGGTTGTTACAAGGCTGATGAAGTGGATGAGCCTTAGGAAAACAGAATAACTCAGAGCAGCAAAACTCTTGGCAACAGTTAGCATATTGTTAACCTAAGAATAGGGACCTTGGCATCAAATGCTTATCTTGGAGCTTCAGGGAAAGAAGTGCCAAAAAATGAAAGTTCTTTGTAGCATTTGACCAAAGTGCTCCCAGAGCTATCACCAACAGTTTTATTTTCTTAGGGGAGTACTCTCCACCAAGCCTGGCCTGTTCATCAGAAGCCTCTGTGCGTCCAGGCTACTTGAAGTTGATTTTGAGGCACTGCTTGCAAAGAAGGCAGTCCCTGGCACAAAATATTATCACACCATACAGGGAATGTGTTTGAGCTGCTTTCTCTGCAGCCTTCTATCCTTTTTGGCTGCTAAACAATATTCACAAAGAGCCAACTTCCTGCTGGCTGTGTAACCTGTAGCCCCACATTCTTTTGCAACTCATTCTGAGGAATAATCTTTAATCCTCATGACACCACTCAGTTGAGGGATCCTGCATACTGGGTTTGCCTTACAAAGCACAGATTTTACATTTTATTTCTTGTAAACCAAAATTCATTTTCATTGTCCCTTCTTGCAGTGACATTTCTGATGATGGCAAGATAATGTTTCTCTTCTTTAGAAAATAAGAAAATTGATATTATCTTCCTAAGGTGAAAATACATAAATGTTCAGTTGATCAGTACAGACTAATATCACACATCCTTTCATGAAGATCTTACTTCATTCAAAGGGAAAACACTTTAAGTGTATGTATTTTGGAACTAGTCCTTGATAGCCAGATTGCATCTAGTGATTTGATAGACTGACAGAGATCAAAACACAGCAACCCATGCTGGTATTTGAAAACATCCTAAAATTGAAAAGTATTTCTCATAGTTCGCTAGAATTGGAAGAGTCCGTGAGAGTTTGCCAGTTGGCATTTGTAACCAGCCAACACTTACCTTGTGCTTTTCAGTGCATTGCATGGTTTCTTTTTGAGGTGAGGCCAATAGCCATTGGTCTCTGACATTTTTAATGTTTTATAAATTATTTTGCCTGTAAAATATAGTCCACCGGTACTGATAGCTGAAGGACTTTATTAAACATGAATAAGTTAATCATTAAGTACTTCTTATCAAATTCCATTCCTTTTAGGATATCCCATATTTGGCAAGACTTCCGAAGAGGATTTTTCCATTGTACACACTACCTGATCACAGATGTTGTTTTAGTTCAGGGTTTGTATTTAATAAAAGAACAGTAGCACAAAAGGGATATTGTCACTTTGCTAAGTAGAGCACTGTCAGAATTTGTTGGTTTTGTTTTCAGTTCTGCTGTTGATCTCAGTAGAGATGCTAAGATCTCTGTGCTGCAGAACAGCTGTTTGAGAGTGAGGTAAGTACCTACCTCATGTCCCTGTGTACTGGGAGGTTAAGGCAGGAGGCTTACCATCCAGCCTGGACTGCACACAATATTCAACACAAGGTCACTTTGTCCTGCGTAGTCCAAAACCTGTCCCAAACAACTAAAACAACAGCGAGAAGTAGTAGTGTACACTTCTTACCCAGAACTTTGGAGAGGATACAAGGAGAATCACTAAATTTGAGCTCAACTTGCAGAACGTAGCTAATTACAGACATCCTGTTTCAAAATTAAAATAAAAAATAGCTTACAAAGGACGGGGAATGCAGCTCTGTGTGAAGGCCTTGGGTTTGATTTGCAGTACTGTGCTGCCAAAACACCCAAAACCAAGACACCCTAAAATTATTGTGTAGATTTTTCATTTATAGCACTCTTAATGTTTATCTGTAAGCCTAAAATGAATAAGCTCCAAATTATTTACTGTTCTAATTAAACAGAGAAAACATCTTTAAAACATTGCCATTTCACCAATAATCAACTCACTGTAATTTTAATAGTACTACTTTACCAAGTGCTGTGCATGAGAAAAATAAAATAATAACACACCCA